>VDFB02085169.1:0-10055 GCA_007258455.2 Sequoia sempervirens | reverse complement strand
TAATATCCCTACATTTCAGCAGTCTCCCATTAATCCTCATCAATCCACTGTGATGCAAGCGCTGCCGCAACACACTGCTGTCCCCTTGCAAGCACTGCCACAACATACTACTACTATTTTTGTTTCATCTTAGCCACCTCATCAACAACCTCCACAAAAAAATTTCATAATCCCGCAACAAAATGTCACAATTCCATATCAAAATGTTCTGATTCCTCAGTAACACACTACCGTCCCTACACATCAAGTGACACAAACTACATCGTAGCCACCACAACCACCCCATGGAGCTTCTACAATGGTCCCACAACATCACATCCCATCTTTCCCACTTTATTAGCAACCACCACAACAACAAAAATCATCCCAACATACACACATTCCCATGCAAACACAACACAATCCTCTCACACAATATCTCTACCATCCGTCTAGCATGTACACCGCTTATGCTGTTACATCTAATCCCAATCTAAATATCCATGTGGCCTCTCAGAATCCATCAAAAACTCAACCACCACTTTACACTAATCCTCCACAATCACACACGAATCCATTCCAACAGTCATCTAACCCACAACCACCTCCATATGTCACACAACAACCCAACGTTGCATACAATTACCAATCCAATCCATACTACACTCAGTAGTAGCCCTCATACCAACAAGGTACTTCATCCACGTCTTATACACAACAACAACCACCTTATCAATAGGGTACTCAATCCATCTCCTACTATCAGCAACTGCCGCCTTACGAGCAAGGGGCTTCCACATCATTGTACTATCAAACTACTACACAATACCAAGAGGGTACTCCATCCACTTCATACTATCAACAACAACCACCATACCAACAAGTAGCTTCCACCTCTTACCATTAAAATCCGTCATCCTCATATCCACCTTACACCAATTCATAATCTGCTTATGCCAATAAATACCAAAAAACACCTCCATATACACCTCAACCCACTTGTGATCCAACTACTTCAGCACCATCCTCATCATATTAGCAGTATCCTCCATACAATCTGCCCATTTTATCCAATCTGACTCTTGCAACGCCTATCAATAAAGATATGGAAGAAGTCAAAGCTGCGTTAAAGGACTTGCAAGTAGGGACTGACAAACAATCGTTCAAGTTTGAGGACATTTGTCCCTATCTGTTTGATCCCTCTATTTCATTGGTCCTTTTCTTGAAGCATTTCAAAATGCTGAAATTCGATAAGTATAAAGGAACAAAAGACCCTAAGGTTCACCTTCAAGAGTTCTATGCCCACTGTCAAGAAGTCATGCATAATGACAATTACCTCATGAGATTTTTTCCTAGGAGTTTATAGGGAATAGCTCTTAATTGGTTGATGGGTCTCGAGAAGGGATCTATCAAGTCCTTTGCAAGCTTTCAGAAGAATTTTTCTCCCACTTCTCCTTTAATCTAGAGAAGGATATCAATACATTAGACCTCTTGAAGGAAAAACAACCTAAGGGAGAACCTTTGTGAGCTATCTTCAAAGATGGCGAGCTTTAATTAGCCAGTCGAATGAAATCCCCGTTAAGGGAAAAAGATATGGTCACCTTGTTCATCAAAAAATCTCATCTGGATATGTCCCACAACTTCAGACTCCACTGTGTCATGACCTTCACAAAAATAGTGGAGAAATTTCCCATTCTTGAGAGGGCCCTTATCACCAAAGGGCTAGTCAAAATCTTTAACTCTGATAAAGAGAAATCGTCTCAGGATAAGCCTCGTTATTAGAACAAAAACAAAAACATTGTCAATGATGGTGTCAGTGACACCAAAAATGTTCAAGTAGCCAATACTTCCTAGAAGCCACAATATCCCTCACCTCAGCAGTCAATTCCTCATGCTATATCAGTGCCACAAGGGGCACCTCGTCCTACCCAACAATCCAATCAAAAAAATCAAGGGGGTAACAAATGTCAATTCACTCAACTAGGAGAACCCCTAAGTGTTGTGTTTAATAGGCTCCTTCAAGATAATTACTTGATTACATATCCCGTGACCAAGCCACTTGAAAAATCCAAGCCTAAACTAGCCTAGTTTAAAGAAAATGAATATTGTGAGTTCCACAAGATTAAAGGGCATACATTGAATAAGTGTCAAATTCTGAAAATGTACATCCAGGATCTCATAGATCGGGGTGACATACATGTCGATGCCAACACAACACCTTCATCTAATGCTCAATTATAGATATATCAAAATGCTTTCCCTAAGCATAACCAAGGTCATAGCACATCAAACTCAAACCCAAGACCTAGCAACAACAATGACCAGAATAACAACACCAACAACATCAGTTACAAAAATGTACCATTCAATTATCAAGGTATCGTCATGCATATTGAACAAGTGGAACCACGTGTATCTATGATACACATAAAAGGAAAGGATCCACAATGTGTTTTTACCACCTGTCGAACCCGCATCATAGTCCTTGGAGCCTTTGCGTCCACCCAGTCGCAGCCTATGAGTTCTCAATACAATATTCTTGACCATCTAGGAAAGACTTCAACACAGATATCCATTCTAGATTTGCCTAAGTCTTCTCCCGCACACCAAGAAATCCTAAATAAGGCCTTATGGGACACCCAAGTTCCTAATGACATATACCCTATGCAATTTCAAGCATTGGTAGGGAACCTCTCTGGCACCTATCAACTAGGTTTTAGCCAAAATGACATGCCCTACATTGACTCTAATCATAATCGTCCCCTCCATCTAGAGGTCCTTGTAAATCGACATAAAATAAAGAGGGTATTGGTAGATAATGGTTTTGCTCTGAACCTTTGTACATTGAAATTCATAAAATAGGTGGGATACACCCATGCTGATTTAAATAATCAAGTCATCACAATCAAGGCGTATGATAATGCAGAGCGTGATTCTGAAGGAACAATATTTCTTTCGATCCAGGTTGGTCCAGTTGTGCAATACACTACATGCCACATCCTTGATCTAGAAGTTCCCTATAACCTCCTCCTCAGTCGTCCATGGATCCATGCCATGCAAGCTATCCCATCTGCATATCACCAATGTCTGAAATTCGCATTCAATGGGGTAGAAGTTACCATACACGTGGATCCTCAACTGTTTGAATATTGTTGTGCATTTTTAGCCTCTTTCCCCCACTATCATTATTATTTTGGAGTGGAAATGAGACCACCACAAACATCATCATCCCACTCATCTACCACCACACTAGCCACCACATCATCCATTACATCATCCACATCTAATTCCACCCTTACCAAAGTCCAGATCTTTGAAAAGGGATGTGGTGAATATGAAATGCACACAACTTTGAAAGTGGAAACTATGCCACCCTCACCACACGCATATGGCCAACCTTCTAAGACTACACCAAAACTAGAAGACAAGACTCTCACTCTCAGCTCCAAGAACATGGGAACTAGTACTTACCGCTCTCCTGGGTTAAGACAAGATACACCAGAAGATGACATAAGCCAATGGGTCTACCATGAGAAACCTGACCCCTCTCCTCCTTTGAAAGAAAATTTCTAGGAGAACTATCCTTGGCCCTCTAAGTTTGCGGATAAGTAAAATTATCAGGGGGGAGGCCTTGGCGCCAAAGAGCAAGGAAGGAAACACCATATTGAGGCTACAATAAGACCAAGATACTCAGGCTTGGGTCATGACACAAAAAAAAGGGTCCTATACCATCATCTAGTGCCTTTAATGTCAGTGAGAGCAACAGTCTTCTTGAAGACATACCAGAGGAGGAATCCATCATACACTCATACGATGATGTAGATCACATTGACCTTTCTTCCATGTTCAATTGCTTATACATTTTCACCATTAGCCTATCCCTTAAACATCCTGAACTCATAGACTGGGACTTACATGGTAGCACACCTATCAATACCTTTCCTTCAGTAGATCAATATGTACATCTTATGGGATTGGGGTAAGATGAACACCCTAACCGCAAAAGAAAAAGAAGAATAAAAAAGGGTCACCTAGCGAAAACCTCCCCGAGGTACTTCTTGACCTAGAAATAGTAAAAACAAAGGGTGTATCTAATAGCAAAAATGTCGATGAGGCACTAGAAGATGGGGATGTTCATCTCCCCCTTGTAGGGACTCAGTTATCTGAATGATCATCCATCCTGATAGAGGAAACATAGGAAATAAATTTGGGAGCTGAAGAGGATCCCAAAATCACATACGTAGCCAAAGCACTATCAGAAGAAGAATATTCTACCATCACCAAGCTTCTCAAAGAAGGCATCATCAATTTTGCATGGAAATATTCAAACATTCCAGGACTTGATCCTGCTTTAGTAGTACATCATCTGGATGTACATCATGATGGAAAACCTGTCAAGCAAAAGCTCTGAAAAATGAACCCCCAAGTAGCTCTACTAGTTAAGAAAGAGTTGGAGAGGCTATTAGAAGCTAGATTCATAAGGCCCATTGACTACTAAGATTGGATATCAAATGTAGTGCCTGTAGCCAAACCAAATGGTGCTATTAGAGTATGTACAGAATTTCATGACCTCAACAAGGCTTGTCCCAAAGATGATTTTACTTTTCCAAACATCGACATGTTGGTTGAGCTCACTACGAAACATGAGATGCTTTCCCTCATGGATGGCTTCTTCAGATACAATCATATTAGAATTGCACCTAAAGACCAGCATAAAATAGCTTTCACCACACCATGGGGCACCTTCTATTATAATGTTATGCCCTTTGGCCTTAAAAATGTGGGAGCAACCTATCAGTGAGCTATGACCGCTATCTTCCATGACCTCATCCACATCATAATGGAAGATTATGTTGATGATCTATTAGGGAAATCAAGAACAAGGGAAGAACATCTTGTGGTTCTCAAGAAGATCTTTGAGAATCTAGAGCAGTATAAGCTAAGGAAAAATCCTAAGAAATGTGTCTTTGGGGTCACATCATGAAAACTATTGGGATTCATTGTCTCTCGAAGAGGTATAGAAGTCAATCCAACGAAAGTCAAGGAAATCATGGATATGCCTCTGCCACACAATCTCAAATAGTTAAGAAGCCTACAAGGTAAGTTATAATCCATTCGATAGCTCATTGCTCAATTAGCTGAAAAGTGCCAGTAATTCACTCATCTCCTAAAGAAAGATACTGCCTTTAAGTGGAATCAATAGTTTCAACTCATCTTTGACAAGATCAAAGAGTATTTGGCTCACCCACCAATCCTTATGCCACCAATTCCTGGTAAACCACCCCTGCTGTATATTTCTGCTACTTTAGTAGCACTAGGGGCATTGCTAGCACAACACAATGAGTCATCAAAGGAAAGAGTGATCTACTACATCAGCCGAACCCTTGTAGGATATGAGCTCAATTATTCCCCAATGGAAAAATCTTTCCTAGTTGTGGTCTTTAGTTCCAAAAAGCTTCGACATTACATGCTCATCTCCAAGGTCGATCTACTCAAATATATGTTATCTAGAACAATTCTGACTGGTTGCATGGCTAAGTGGGTCATGTTGTTGAGTGAATTTGATATAGAATATGTGGATCGAAAAGCTATTAAAGGACAAGTGATAGCTGATCAATTAGAAAATGCTCCCTTGGTGGATGCCTATCCTCTGGCACTAGAATTTCCTGATGAAGGGGTCTTCACAGTAACAAAAGTGACCACATGGACACTTTATATTAATGGGTTGTACACAAACAATGGATCGGGTGTAGGAATATTGCTCGTCACCCCCCAGGGTGATTATATACCGAAGTCATTCAGGTTGTATTTTTTGTGCACAAACAACATAGTTGAATACAAAGCTCTTCTTACTGGCCTCAACATTGCAATCCAATGGCATATCACTCACTTGAGAGTCTTTGGCGATTCTCAATTAATCATCAAACAGGTCAACGATGAGTTTCTGACGAAAGATGATAAGTTGTTGCCTTATAATGGTTGACGACTTCAAGAAGTATTTCACTTCCATCCAGTTTGATTAGATTCCAAGAGTCTAGAACAAAGCAACAAATGCCTTGGCTACCATGGGCTCTTTAATTGACATGCCTAAAGAAAAAATAGTGTGAGTTCCTCATTGAACAACTATTAATCCTAGCTTATGATATCCCAGAAAGTGAGATGGTTTGTGACATTGTAGGTCCCAAGAGGTACATAGTGATGTATGTAGAACATTTACTCAAAGTAGGATAATACAGTAAAGTGCCAGAATTGGGATACTAACATTTCAGTTGGGCAGTTCTTGTGAGTTCGTAAAGTTCCTACTGTATCAACAACATGCAGAATTTAATACATGCTCTGCGCATAGGATTTCACGACCTCTTATAACCACCATGGCCTTCGGTGGGTTTGTTAATCAACAGATATATCCCCATCCTGCGGTGGGTATATCATGTGACCTTTACCAAGTGGGTGGAAGCAATCACAAATCATGGGTACTTTCAGTTCCAAATTATCCTCTTCCATATTCTTTCTTGGTAGCTAGATACCATCCACCATCATTTCACGTGTGAATAGACCATTCAAAGAACCAAGCCATGCAGTACAGCACCTTAAATGCCGTTTGTTCTCACATGCTTATTACCCCTAGGTGTGAATTGGAGACAAAACCACCATGAACCCTCATCGGGATCCTTAAAGTGGTGAGTCCAAGTAACCTTTGTTGAGATTGGCTGCTTCACATCATCCATGCACGGGCATACCTTTCCAACCAGCATTTCCTGGTGCCACCCTGTATTCTCTCGTCTATGGTGTTGAGGCCATCTTGCTGATTGAGGTAGAAATCCCATCACTAAGAATCTCCCTGAAGAATCTTATCAACGATGAAGACGCTCAAGTTGCAAGACTCGGCCAACTGGAACTCCTCGATGAAAGATGATTCAAAGCATATGACCACCTTCAAGCCTATCAGAATCATCTGAAAATAAGCTAAAATAAAAAAGTCCATCCTCACCAATTCAACATCAGTGATTTAGTCCTCAAAGAGAATCAACACACTCAATAGGACCGGGCTAAGAAGGGAAAATTTTAAGTAAATTGGCTTGGTCCCTATGTCATCACCGCAAAATATGGATCAAGAGCATACAAACTTGCTACGCCTAAAGGAGAGCCCCTAGAGGAGCCCATTAATATCATGCACCTAAAAAGGTTCTACAGTTAAGTCAACTAGGGTATCCTATCTTGCAAAAATTAAAAAATACAAAAAAAGTAAAAAATTATCAAAAATACATAAAAATAAAAAAATCAGAAAAAATTCAAAATAGTAAAAAGAAATAATTCGTCCTATAGTGAAAACCACCCTTGGTGGCACCTTGGATAAGTACATTTGGTGAAAACCTAGTCATAGGCGCCATTCATAAAGGGATTAATTATTATCTACCTTGTGTCCTAGTTACTTTATGCTTCCATCCATTCTAAAATCATATCCTATCATCCCATTCATCCTATCCTTCCATCCGCATTCATCATCTGGTCACTTGGTATATTTTGGTTAAGCATTGGACAAACTTCATTTGCTATCTACCACCCTGATATTTTATCCTAATTTGAGCTTTTTTTGTTAGTCTTGTCATTTTTTTGGTCCTTCACTCCCATTTAGATTCCTTCATCGTGTCGGTCTTCTTTTAGATCCCATCCTGTCATGTCAGTCTTTTTTGTATTTGTCAAACTACATTGCCCCTGCGCTTTCACGTAGACAAAGCTGATCATTTGATCCACCCCCAGGGCATTTTGTCCATCATGTTTTGGTCATCCATCGCGATCTCCATTGTCCCCTTTATGCTCTTATCCCTAGTCAGTCCTTGTTGAACTATGTTGCCCCTGTGCTTTCACGTAGGAAAGGTTGATCATTTGATCCACCCCCCGGGCTTTGTTTTTCTTTGCTTTATTTTTGGCTAGTCCAGTTATTATCCTCCATCACTCATCTTCATTGTCTTCATTTCGGTTTTATCCATGGTCTTTTCTAGAACTACGAGGGCTTTGTGCTTTCATTTTGGCAAGGCTAATCTCTTATTAGCCCCCGAGCCCCTAGGTCATTAGGGTGTCTCGGTCTTGTGTCTTGTGTCTCGTGTCTTGTTTCGTGTCGTCAATTATGTCATTATCTAGTTGGTTCTTCACAAATGAGATCCACTTGTGTTATGAGATTCAATCGGTTTTGGAATCTTCTGCATCATATCGATCTTTTATTTTAGTATCCATCTTCGGTCTCAATAGGATGCATCCTTCCTAATAGACCTCATCAACCTCATCCATCCTCTGGATCCTATGGAAAAGGACGTTTGAAATTGATTGTGATCTTTTGATACTTTTGGCTTTTTTTTATCATTTGAGCTCCCTATTATAACTTGTCAAGATTGCCATGATCTATCATATCATGGTACGTTTTGACTAGTAAACATAGGGGCATATCTTGATCTTTTTTCTTTGTTGTTGTCTTCTTGTTTGTCCCACGTAGTACCCACCAAGATCCCCGCGGTTTTGTGTTATGCTAGGACATCATTTTGTGATTGTGGTTATCCCAATGCTTGGCCTGATCAAGTTCTTTGTGGCTTTGGGGTGTTGGGATAGCCTCCTTGTCTGTTGTGTTTTTTTTTATGCATTAGACACTAATTCGCCTCGGTTTACATACCCTAGCACCTAGTGTCTTAATCTATAGAAACAATTAGTGCTCCAAAAATGGAAAACTGTATTAGGATTGCATTTGAAGATTAATTGTGTTGCATTATTCACCTATGATTTTGGTTGTGCAAACATTCACTTTCCATCTCCCGTTCTTCTCAGGATACCAATGGTTCTTGATAGGTGTAGTTTCACACCCGTCTTCCCTTAATTTTGTAATGATTACAGGGAAAGTACTTGCCATTAAACCAACAATATGCCTACCATCTACCCTCATTACTATGCAAGTCCTTATTGACACTTATGTTCATGTTGCATTTCACTTTACATTAGGCCATCTCACTCACATATCACACACATTTATTTTGTATAAGCTAAAGCAAGAATGATCGCAAATAAAGTCCATCTACCATATACATTGCATCTCATTTATTTATTAGTGATGGTAAGGCATTTGATTGCATCTCATGTCACATTATAGGTTCATTTCATTCTATCCCATGTGCATTGTCATCTCATATCTATTTCAAGTTGTTAGATTAATCATATTTGGTTATTCTCAACATCTTAGACTCATTTCATTATCCATTCATTTCCATATTAATCCATATCATTAACACATTACATAGCACCCCAGCTGCATCACAAATTGTTAGACCCATATCCATAGCATATAAAGCCATCAACAATCCATTACATCCTGCATCATACACATTAGTTGTCATACCTATCACATCACAAGAATATACATACATTATATTATAATGATCATCCATAATAAAACCATAAATATACACGTATGCATAAATAAAATCATCCATCATATACACATAACATAGTGTCAATAAGGGTTGTCGTATATCATATAAAAATAAAAAATATGAATGTCCATCACATAGTCCATAATAATGTCCATCATATAATAAAAATACATATCCATCACATATATCATCAAATAAAGTACAAATACAAGGCTCTAGATCAACTTTGATCTCTGCTGCTCTGTACTGTACATCCATCATGCACCTGTGAAAAACTAGTATCCTATCACTTGTCCTCTATCCTCTCTATTGTGAGTTGTGCACATCTGAATTTTTAGGTGATTCTGGCACTCCCCCTCTGCATGTAGGGGTCTCTCTCTAGCTTTTGTATCCATGGGTATGTGTCCCTATTGATTGGGATGGTGCCGAAATCTGTGGCATCGCTTTGACGAAGGTAGGGGCCTGCTATGTCTGATCTGGCACTGCCACGAGGTATTCCACCATACAATAGTTCGCCTCTCACATGTACTCATCCTACTCTATAGCCTAATACCTGGCTACATCCTGCTTTTCCCTATACCTATCTTAGAATCTACATATGGATCTCCTCTCCTATGCCCACACATCTTGTGGTAACCACAGCTGGCCAATCTTTTCTCC
>VDFB02085168.1:0-25934 GCA_007258455.2 Sequoia sempervirens | reverse complement strand
TGTCACATTCTATGCTTCACATAATATAGGATTAAAAAAGGAAAAAAATTGAATTTCATGAAGTTTTCACGAAGTTAAGGTCGTCAGACATATGCATTTTTATATTTTTTAAAAAGTTGTAATAAAAAATTCATAATTAATTATTTACTTGGAAAAAAATTACAAAAACAAAATGCATCACATCGGGGCATCAGTCCTCTACTTATATCTAAAATATTATAAAAAATTATTATCATTTTATTATGGTTAGGGAGGTCAGACAGACACCTACTTATTTTTTCCCTGAAATTTAAGTACCACTGCATTAAAATTTTAAATTTTCACCAAATAGATTTTTATTTTTTTTAGACAAACCTAGTAGTTTAGAAACTACATTCAATTTTCTATAGATTATATTGTTACATATTTTTGAAATAATATAGATAGCTTATTCAAATTTTTACGTCAAGTTTCCTAACTCTAATTTTTCTGATTTTTTTGCCACTTAAGGGCCTATTTTTTCCATGATGATCCTGCACATACCCCTAAGTTTCAAACAATCACTCCAAGGTCTCTCAGGTGTTATGTCATGGAAATGTTTGGAATAGTTCAATTGTTTGATGTGATTTGTTGGTAATCACAGGGTGGCCTTTATGGTTTAGAAAGCATGGGAAGTTGGGTCTACAAATAGAGTTTCAAAGTGTTGGAAGTGAATGAACAATGGTTGTCCACTCAAAATAGCAAGCTAAAACTCACCATGTTCATCAAATTTAGCATTGTTGTGATGCTTGGAAATAACAAAAGAGGAAAGGGTTGAGAGAGCTATTCTAGATCTAAGCCATGAATGAATAGTAATAATAGAGGATGCTACAGTAGACAAACTTCCATAAAACTAATTTTTGCTTGACCAAGAGAACCTACAGCTACACAAAACCAATGCAATATCCTAAGGCATACAGATTTTCACATTGTGCATTCACTTCATGAATACAAAATTGAAATAAAGTGCAACAATGTTGAGCAACTCAGACTAGCTTTGCAAAGTGATTCATCATCAACAAACCACAAAAAACATGAGCTAGAAGTGCATCCAATATTGTAACAGTATTCACAATTAAAGACATTCAAGAAACTAAAACTAAAACTAACATGGAGGATGAATCATGCATGCATAATGAAAAATTTCAAATAAAACATCTAAAATAATGCAATGCTTCCTTCTATTATTGCAAAATGCCTCTTACAACAATTCACCACCACTTACAAATGAGAAGCAAGCTCCTATTTATAGTTTTCCAAAAGGAGGATGAATGGCCATGATTTAATTACAATGTATGGCCCAAATTTGTTACAGGTTAGGGGTTTCACCTACACCAAATATTTCACAATTTAAAATAGGCTATTTTGTCCTCTTTATTTTTTCTTGCAGCCTATTTTGTCTATTGTTTACTATAGTTGTTTTGTCTTCTAGCTGCCTTCTCTGCTATGGATGAAAATTGGTAAAGTCTTCCTTTTGTCTGATATGTTTACAACATCTCTCTAATAAAATGAATCCTCTTTGCAGATTGGTGTTACTAAAATGTACATATGCTATTTTCTGATTCAGGTGGATAGATCCTGACAATCATGATCATATGGTGGAAGATAAAACAACTCCCTCTTGTTTCTGATTTTGGTAGACAAACTTTTGATTTCTCGGCACCGAATTCCTTTGGCATGTGTTCATTTGATATTCAATTCTCCTTTGGAAAACATCCATCTCCCAGATATCTTCATTATCCTTCACACACTCTTGTAAACAGTCATGTGAGAGCACTCCCTTCTGCAAACCTGGTATATGGCATGTAGGTACCATCTTTTGAATTGCACTCCTTATAATTTCACCCCCTCTTCCTCTTTAGATCAAGCCTTAAGTTGAAACTCCCTTTAGCATGGTCCCATAGATAAACCCATTGCTGTCACGATGTCATAGGCGAGCGTATCACAAGCAATCTCTTTCTGTAACAAGCTCCTTTGGTATTCTCCATTTATAATTAGAGCCCTACACAAAATAATAAGTTAAATTAGGCTCATGCAAATAATCCAATACCCATAATGATATGAAACTCTTTAAATTCCTTGTAATAGTTATTTAATTTACTTTAATTATCCACTTCATCGATCTTCAAAGTTAGAGGGGAAAGTAATATTCGCATGGCCACATAGATTTCACCTTCTTAGCGATTAATCAATCGTGGTTCAAATATCTCATAAACCTTAAACTCCTTTGATGAGGGGGTCAAAGATACTTTCAAATAGTCACTTTATGTTTTAAAAGACTTGTTTATTTTATTAATTAACATGACTGGTGGTAGAAAATAGACTGATCTATTTAATTGTTTTACTTTATGTTGGCTAATTTGGTAAATATATTAGAAGCAATCCTTTATATTAAATGTGTTACTTTTGTGATGATTTCATGAATTAATTATGTATTTTTAATAGTTTACTATCATAATTGGGATCCTATTCTTAAGGATTTTATTCGGGGTACTTAAAGAATGATGATTGATGATAAAGTTAAACTCCCTGTTGATCACATGAAGAAAACCACACCACTGATTGGCCCAACTGGATGATGAATCACTAAAGTTTCAAATCAATTTCTTTAGCCAGTTTAAGAACTTTTGTCCTCGTGTTCATCTAGAATTTTTCTCTTTGTCTATTCTCAGTCTTGTTTTAGTCATGTTTTAGTTTTGTTTTAGTCTTTAGTTTAGATTCCTTGAATTTTGGCTGTTAACGCCATGTTTTTAATTCAATAAGGATATAGTTAATTATAAATATCCATCTTTAGGTTTTAGAAAGGAGTTAGATAATTTTCAACTAGAAACTTGTAATGGTCACAATACTCTATTTTGTGTCCCTATTTTAATCAATTTGAATGAAGACAAGAAGTTAACTCGAATCACTGTGTTGAAGATCTCACCAGAGGAAGAGTAGGGCCCGCTCAACCAAAGGAATTGATCTTGTGTGGTATTTTTGTGAGTTATTTTATTTCTATTCATTGGATATTAAATCTAGAATGTTAATTATGTTTGAACAATTTTTAGCAACTGTATTTAATAAATTTTAAGTTTAAGTTCATCATGGTCAGAATGGTTTGTTAGATTCGTTATAAAGTTTATTGAGTTAATCAAGATTTAGATGTTATTTGTAGGAATTAAGTTTGGTAAATATATATTGAGTTTAATTGAAGCAATGATGGGGAACTTATGGAAAGATGAAACTGAAATTTTTTTGGAATCTATTCATGGAAATTAGTATTTATGTTTTCTAGATTAATCATTATTTCCTTGCAATTTATTTATGTTCTTTAAAATAGCATTTATTTTCTAGCAAATCTTAAGATACATTTATTTTGAAGCAAATTAGAATTAAATTTGGATTTTGAATTCTAGATTAAGAATTAAGGTAAATGTTAGTCTTTTCCATGAATCAGTCTCAATCAAGTTAAACGAAGTCAGAAATAAGTCGACGAAACTTTAAATTAGGAAATAAGATAGATTTGATCCTTAGGAATTAATCGTTGAAGTTAAGCTCCTGAGAGCTCCTAAAAGCTCCTAAAGGAGCTAAATTGACACCTAAAGTCACTATTTACAGTACAAAACCCCCAAAAAATCTGTGAAAAACATCCTTATTGCATATAGCTTTGAGAAACACCCGGTTTGATAATTAATTGACCAAATGATGCAAGTTGTGACATCAACGACCTTGCCCATCATCCCTTATCATTGTATGCTTAGATGATCATGCAGATTTATTTAGATTATTAAATATCCCCCCTTTTATGGTTAAGCTTCCCTCATAATCACATTAGGCTTACTTCCCATCTTGAATTCAAATGTAAATTTCACCCCCTTTAGGTATTTTATCTTTGAAACCACTTGTTAAGACTACAAGAATATTGAGTGGGGAGGAGAATTTATGGGACAAATCATTTGAGGAGAAGGAAACATGTGAAAAATTGACATCTACAAAGATAGTAAGGTCATGCATTGTGCATAAATGGGGGTTGTGGGCTTTGGAGGTACAAGAGTCTGAATGGCCTATGCCGTAAATAATGATAATGAGAAAGTGTCAACCCACACAGTAGAGTCCAGAAACACAAACTCCGTCATCTTATTTTTTATTGTAACAATGATCACAATATTATATTTTCTATGTAGGAACACATTGGTCTATTGCTTAATCATGTACACCATGAAAGAAAGACCCTTAAGGCAGGAATGTAGTGTAGGCATGTCATGGGTCCTCGCCGTTACCTCCAAAGGTTGCATTATTTGTTCGTATCGAGTTGCTTATGAATTCGTTACCTCACACCCATTACTTTAAAAATTAAGACATCATCACCCCCTCCATGATCTTCCTCCTACATTTATCTAAAGCTTTAAATATCATATTTGAAACAATCCATCTCCAGGATCTTTCAAAATCAATGCCTCCTCATTTATAGGGTATTGCATTCAACTCGAGTATGCATAAAGACATTCAATCCTATGAAGTAAAAATCTACAAACAATTATTTCCAGTTATTAAATCTTCTGGGTGATGCCATAACCTTGTAAGCAAGCAAGTATGGTACCATCTAGAAAAGACCCCCCACCAACCAGGCAATGGATTGTTTTAGCGTTAATCAATATGGTATCTCTAGGCCTTGTGGCACAAACCACCTCTTCAATCATTGAGAACACACTCGACTCACACAAAGTACTACCAAACTTATCCTCTCATAAACACAAGCAAGGGTTCTGAGCTAAATTCCTTCTCTTACAACAAACTCCCACTACATTATATCGATCAGGAAAAGGCGTAAGAAAAGTGAGTATTCGCTCGAAGCAATCGTGGACGGAGAAAACTTTGTTTGTTGTGCTATCATCTATCATATTTTGTATAGCATGGGGTAGAGACGCATTTGAAAGAACAATATTAACAACCATCGAAATTCAATCGGCGCCTCCATAATCTCACTTTGAATGTTAACCTCTGAAAGTTGTCACACAAAAGAATGCACTTTGGTTCCATTCATGCCAAGAGTATTGATGATGTTGGGATTGTATGTGAGTTCACTATGCGAAGAGTAGCATGTCAGAAGACATTGAGGGAGCACCGTAATAATAGCAAAAAAGAGATTAATGACCCCCAAAGCCCACGTACCCATAGCCAATGGCTCTTACAAGAAATGGTTCAAATAAAATGTAATATGTTAGCCAATTTAATGTTGTGTACCCATTCATCACACTTGGATTGCAAGGAGATTCTGATTGAAAGGCTTAATTTGAAGCATTGGAACTCATAGCCTATGCACATTTTGATATTATATTGTCACCTAAGAGCTTGTGTTAGCACCTCGATATCTGATTGTGAGATTTCCATGGCCTTCCATATGCAAGACCCTGCAACCGTTGCCAATGGTCTACCTCAACTATCTAGATTGGCAAGAACACCATTACATAATATTTTGCATTGATTATAGGGCCATTACAAATACTCTCCCTTAAAACAACATTGTATCACACCTCCCTTTGGATTGATAAGCATAGTCCATACCATATGGGAATTAATAGGAAAGGTGGCTATGAGAGGAAGTCATTAGGATGGTGCAATAGAGTGCAGTATCCATAGAGGACATGTCTGTGGGTCATTCATCAACACTAAGTCCTTGCCATGCTCTATCGAGTTTGCTAGAATCCCTTGCCATTCGTGAATCCTTCAGCTTGCAAATTACATCCATGATTGGAACTGCTATCACAATCATGACCACCTAGTTCCTTTCATTGATCGGGTGAAATTATTGCATGCTCGATGAATGATTGACAAGGCTGCACCTCCATTCTGACTCAATTTGTATGTTAGTTTCACCATGTTATTTTAGAGTTTTATCTATGAAAGGGAGGCTGATACTCATGTATTTCTATTGGAATTGACATGACCTCATCCTTTAGGCAGTGTTTCAATCATTTCACCATAGATACAAGCAAAAATCCTCATGGGAATGTCATTGAACTCTTGTATGATACCCCTATGACCCTAATGGTCTCCACTTTGGTTTGATGCTAGTAGAGAAGGTGAAAACCATGTTCTTAAAGGTACACATGGAATAAAGAATGCAGGTGACCATGATGGTAACGACATGTGGGAGGAAAAGTGTGGGTGCCTGCAATATTGACATTGTAAATAATGAAATTGTAGCCACATAAGCCCAAGAGTGAGCACCCACAAAGTTGAACGACATCCTTAATCTTGCACTAAGCAATGGCGCACAAAGAATTATTCCTCATACGTTGTACTTCCTATTTTGATCATGGGCCAATCCAATAAATTCAACCTGTGCTGATTATATTTGCATATATGCTATGGAATCAACTTTATCATAATGCCTGATTATAGATAGTATCGAATGATGTTGACAATATTATGGGCTTTCTTGGATTTTGACAATGATCCATTTTCTAATCGTTACAAATCAATAGATTAGATTACTCGCAGCACTCGACACTACTGAGGAAAAAAGATACTCGGGGTCGTGAGAGAGTCGTTTGGATGGAACTCAGAGTAAGGGAACCCGCAAGAGAAAATTCCACCAAAGGACATGTGGAATGAGTAGTGTGAGGTGCCACAATGACATTGTTGTGGAGAGACAACACTAAGGGCAGTGGCCTCCACTAGGAAATCGCTAGCACCCAAGGAAACTCTACCAAAGTATGCATAATGGGTATTCCCACGAGTCACCCACATCTCCATCAATCCCTTAATCGTTCTTGCTACTATCATGTCATTTTTTCTTAGCATTTACTTATTCCACACTTTTACATTCCTTGCAAATGTAACTCCCTCAAAGTGAGTTCTAGACAACATGGGAGCATGTCACTCTCGATAATCACATCATTCAATATAACTTCAGCCCGTTTACATAAGAATATATAACATTTCATGAGATCTTGGGGTTCCTCATGGTGGACTCGAATCACTTTCAAAAGTAATTGATCAAAGAAAGGTGACGTGGGAGATCTTGACAAATGAATTACTAGATCACAACTCTATCAGCAACAGAAGCCTCTACAAGTAAACATATTTAATAAAACTAGGTCATTTATCTCTGCTTGTGGTTGTTGTGAATGGGCATCATGTAGAGGAACGATGCAAGTGCTTTGTCAATAAATGTTGTTGTTAATGGCACTGGGAATGGCAGCCTCCACCCCAAGAGCACTCACAAACAATGATGTGGAGATAACGTGGGCACCTATGGTATGAATGCTACAAAAGGTGGTGACAAAGGAATGGAAGCTCTCACATAAAACCCTACAAACACAAAGGTTGATAGAATTGGTAGGCTACGGGTCCATGTAGTGAGGAAACAGTGATATTTTTCGCTAAGAGAAACAATCGAAGAGCAATGACTTCCCATCGAAAGACATCTGCAAGGGTGAATCCGAATAATTTTTTTGACTTGGCGAGCTTTGTGACATCAGGTCCTCCAAGGCTAGGATCATGAGTAATGGATGCAAGATGTGCAACCTAGGCAAGGTTAGAGGCTCTAATATTGAGCGAGCGATGAGGACGCATAAGGTGTAGAGTCTGCAATGTGGGGAGACATGAGATCTTTACTATTTCACGATGGTGGTCAGGTGAAGGTGAAGCGCATGTGATGACCCACAAAATTTTTTGACTAAGATGATTTTCCAAGAGTGTTAGATTTAGTTCACTCACGATGATGGTGAGGATGGGGAAATCAAATGTGGAGCCCACAATGCAGGTGAAAGCTAAGAATCAACCACTGGCTAGTGGTGGAATGTAAGAGGCAACCTGCCTAACATGACCCGCAGCTACAATTCCACGATGCCTGATAGACATGAAGACATAGGTTGATGCGGAGCCTGCCATGTAGGTAGATGTTAAGGACTGGCCCCCAACTAGAGGTGGAATGATCACATGGACCCACAAGAAGAAACACACAAATGTGGGTCTGCAAGGCTCGACAGCCGCTGAGGCAAAGAGCCAAGGGAAACCCACAGGCCGCATTACGCAAAGGCTAAAGACTTAGTGAAATTTAGGTAGGTGAATCCATTCAAGGGGTGTTTTATCATTTCAAGGCATGTGGCCAATTTGGACTCAATGATAGGAGCACACAAAGTGAGGTGGGAGCAAAAATGACCCATCAGGAGCAACAACGACCTATCAAGAGTAAAAGAGAAAGGGGGATCCTTACCTTTGGTGAGGTGTGTGTGCAAAAAATGCACAATAAATGGAAACTCATTGGGGAAATTCTCTAGAGAATTTTGATGACAAACTAGAATCATGAACCTAGAATCTCGAGTTCCACTCTTCATGCTAGAGCAAACAAACCAAACACTCAACCAAAGAATCAAAACCACTAGCCGAACCAACTTTCAATAAGCTAAAAATCCAATTGTGTGCATATGCATTAATTTCCCTCCTTAAACCACTATAGGAACCCAAACTCCATCAAGTTAAGCTACATAGTTTACTCTAAATCTAAAAGAATTTGAGACATTGCCTCGTTGCTAGTCAAGCATCTATAGCCCCGACAAGGTTATCGATGTGATTCTCCCAAACATTTCTCTACTGCCAGCAAGGAATCCATAGCCCTCGTAGAGTTATTCAGATCCTCCTGAAAGGTGAATTTTGTTCCTTTTCATTTTCATTGATTTTCTTTCTTTTGTTTCTTTCTTTTTATTTTTCTCTTTTTAATTATTTATTTTCATTTCAACTTGCAAGTAGTGAAGCCTATACTCAGGGATAAGAATCACAGTGGCACTGAAGCAAAATTTTAGATTTTTCACTTAACTGGACTTCACAAACAACCTTCAAAGACCTCATGATTCTTAAGGTGTGAAAGGTGTAAAATTTCAAAACACATCAGAATTGAGTTAAACTAATCAATTATCCCCTTTGAATCAAACATCTAGCTTACTTGACACTACTAGAAGATCCTCACCATCCACTTTGAAAACTTGATTGAAGTTTATTGAAGAAAGACTTAGAATAACCCTAGGAAATAAAATGGTGGTTGCACCTGCAAACATGCCCAACAAGAAACAAAGGAACCCTAAGTAAAGCAACAAAGTGAAAGAAAGTGAAAGGAAACAAAAATAAAACTAATCTATGGTAGACACCTATACTAACCAAAGTGTGAAAGTGAAAGCAAACAAAAAGGAAACTACTCTAAAGTGAACAAACCTATGAAAAACCAACTAATCTAACAAAAGAAGGAAAGCGAGACTATATACAAAGAAACCTATAGTACTCAAAACAAACTATGTAAAAAGATATTCACAATAAACCATGTTCAGGAAAGGAAAAATGACATTTATGCCCGTTGGATTTTGTAATGCATGCGTAAGCAGACAAGTGATCGTAATGGTCCTAAGCGATGAAAATTCATTCTTATATTTAGAAAAGTAGAGCTTTATGTTGCAACACTTGAATTCAATATCACATTCAGGAAGAATCATCAATTGAGGTAGTTTTTCAATTCTGTAATCAGTCCATAAACAAGTTTCCATTCCCTCATTCCCATAATTAAAATTATATGCACAACTAAAAGTATTCATGGGATTAAGGAAAGATAGAACCTGGATGTCATTATGCAAAGATGACAATATTTGAAGGTCAAGAACGATCACTGCATCATTGATCATTGCATTGGGAGTCTGGGGTGGATACAATGGATGGTGCAACATCCCTCTTGCATTACAAATCTATAGATCACATTCAAATTGATCAGGCAATAGATACTTTGATGAAAAAATTTCAAATGCAAGGAACCTTGTACCTAATTCTGAAATTCTATAAGGCTGAGAAAGTGATTCATCCAACCCTCCTTCCAAGCTACCAATGGGACCCATAGCCTCCATCAGGTGTTCTTCGAGGAGATAGACACTATCAAGTTGGTCATCTCTGACCTTGGTGTCTACTTGATTGTTGTCTTCAAAAGGCAGCATGTTGTGCCATCTCGTTTCCCTCGTGCTTATCTTGATTTTATTATTCCCCATGTTATAAAAACATGATATGGATGAATCTATCATATCATAGCTCTTGGAATGCATAGGAGGAACATCAATGAATAAGGAGGAAAGACTCCCAACGCTAACACATAGTTGGCAAGGCATATCACCATTGTAGGAAGCTACCAAGACATCCTTTCCTTGGTCTTCTTCTCCTTGCAGCTCATGTAGATCATCAAGATGTTTACTTGTTCCCTCTTGCTCGTTGTCATTGTAGATGGAACTGGAGTCCCTTTCTCAATCTAGGAGTTCTAATGTTTCACCATCTAGAGGTTTAGGTAGTATGTCCTCATCACTACCATCCTCTAAAATGTACTCCTCCTTTGTGTCGCTATACCTCTGTGGCATAATTCCAAATGGGAAGAAAGATCAACAAGGGACACTAGTTCATCAAGGGGATTGAGGTATGATGCATGATTTCCTTTTTAAAGTCCTCCATAAACCTTATCATCCATCATGTATAAATGCTCTACAAGAGGCCCGAAAAACTATTGATAGTTAATGGAAAAATCCCCCATGCCATCTGCTTCATCGTCTGTGTGTTCAGGAATGTATTGTTCTTCCTTCGTCGCTATCTGAACACCTTCTTGAGCATTTGTTTCAGCTAAGTTGTCACTTGGTTCCTACTATTGGCCTTCTAGTTCAATTCTACAAGCAGTCATCAAAGGCTATGCACTTGGTTGCTCCATTCATTCTTTAACTTGCTTGATGACCTCTTGACACAGCTCACACATGAACTCTGAATGTGCTAAATCATTGAGTCTACACTAACTTGGTAGCAATAATACTTCCAATTCCACCTAGTATCTTAGCTCTAACCAATCCCTTATGAGTCTTGATGTGAGTTCATTGTATTGTTCCACCACTAGATCTTTATCATCAATTGGGAAGGAAGTTTGATGGTGAACAACCTCGGCCTATGGTTGTTCCCACTCCTCTAGATCTTCCTTTTTAGAGACCAAATCACCTTCATTCATGGAGGAAAGGTCTTCTAATCCCCTTTCACTTATGCTTTTATCATTATTTTCTACTACCCCAAGAGTTTCGGCCTCATCCTTTTGACTTTCAGAATCTATGTTGGCTATTCTAGCATATACTGTTGGATATTTTTCTAATTCATCTTCTATCTATTACCTTTCAACTGCTAACTACTCTTCTACTTGAGTAGATGATTGTTCCTCACCTATGGAGAAATATCTTCTAATCCCTTTCTAGTTGAACTTTCATTAGGGCTTCCCACTGTCCCAAGGATTTTGACTCCTTCCTTTTGAATCTCAACCTCGGTGTCTACTATCCCAACACTTACTTTTGTACAACTTCTTGGTTCATCTTCAGTGTGTTGTCATCTACATACTGACTGCTCTCTTGCCTTAGTGGATGACTCCTATTTATTAAGAGTTGGTTGTTCTAACTTGTCTAAATAGCTCCTAGCTTGGGCAATGATGTCTATACATGATGGGAAAGTAAATTTTGAATGAGGTGCATTATGGACCCTGCACCACCTAGACATTAGTGCTTCCTCTAGCCTTTTTCCATCCTTGTTGTTCAGTTGTTCTTGGATCAACTCCTTGAAGGATTGGACTGCCATGTTAACAAATTTTTCTTTTGAATCTGCAAGAGCTAAGGGTTGGTATATTTCCCAAAAGGGGATTTCTCCTTACAAAACCATTTCAATTCTTCCCAAGAATGTTAGACCATTTCATTGTGTCTGTGAGTGCCATGTATTCTACATTTTTCTGACAATGCAAAGTGTGGCAATGGATTCTTTGATGTCCTACTTAAGTTTTCATGTAGACGAGAGATGATTTTCAATTGCTACTCCATCTTGGCTCAGATGCTGATTTTATCTTCAATTTTTTTTATTTTAAAATTTCAGCATAGGATGAAATCTTCCCTATCTTAGATTTTACTTGAAGGTGTTTTCAACTTCACACTTTGTAACCTTGAGCTCAATCATGCTCTCCTTCTAGCACCAGTTCTATTGATGGGTGTTAGGAGGAGAGGCAACCATAAAATGAATGATGACTAGAGCAATGTGTTCTTCCCTACTTAGCCCTCCTTCTAGAGCCGGTTCTATTGATGGGTGCTAGGAGGAGAGGCAAGCATAAAATGAATGATGAGTGGAGCAATGTGTTCTTCCCTCGCTCAGCCCTCCTTCTAGCGCCAATTCTATTGATGGGTGCTAGGAGGAGAGGAAAACGTAAAATGAATGATGACCGTAGCAATGTGTTATTTCCTCGCTCCACCCTCCTTCTAGCGCCAGTTCTATTGATAGGTTTTTTTTCACTTTCTCAGCATAGAAAATGCACAAGTGCAATGCCTCTCTTGAAAGGTGAAAATCTACAACTAAGTTTCATACAATCACCCTGAGGTCTCTCAGGTGTTAGGTCATGACAATGCTTGAAATAGTTCAATTAGTTGATGTGATTTGCTAGTAATCATAGGGTTTCTTTCATGGTTTACAAAGCATGGGAAGTTGGGTCTACAAATGGAGTTTCAAAGTGCTGGAAGTGAATGAACAGTGGCTTCCCACTCAAAACAACAAGCTAAAACTCAGTATGTTCATCAAATTTAGCATTGTTGTGATGCTTGGAATCCTATTCTAATAGAGATTAAAAATAAATAGCAAAAAAGGAAAGCGTTGAGAGAGTTATTCTAGATCTAAGCTATGAATGAATAGTAATAATGGAGGATGATATAGTAGACAGAATCCCATAAAACTAAGTTTTTTTGACCAACAGAACCTAAAACTACACAAAATCAATGCAATCTCCTAAGGCCTACAGATTTTCACATTGTGCATTTACTTCATGAACATACAATTCAACTAAAGTTCAACAATGTTGAATATCTCATACTAGCTTTACAAAGTGATTTATCATCAACAAACCATAAAAAGCATGAGCTGGAAATGCATCCAATACTATAACAACATTCACCATTAAAGACATTCAAGAAACTAAAACTAAAACTAACATGGAGGCTAAATCATACATGCATAATAAAAAAATTCAAAGAAAACATCCAAAATACTACAATGCTTCGTTCTATTACTACAAAATGCCTCTTACAAAAATTCACCACCACATACAAATGAGGAGCAAGCCCCTATTTATAGTTTTCTAAAAGGAGAATGAATGGTCAAGATTTAATTACAATGAATGGCCTAGATTTGTTACAACTTAGGGTTTCACCTAACCCAAATATTTCACAATTTAAAATAGGCTATTTTTTCCTCATCTCTATTTTGTCTTGTAGCTTATTTTTTCTTTTAGTTACTATAGCCATTTTGTCTTTTAACTACCTTCTCTATTGTGGCTGAAAATTGGTAAAGTGTGCCTTTTGTCTAATATGTTTGCATCATCTCCCCTCTGATCAAATGAATCCTCTTTGTAGATTGGTGTTACTGAAAGGTAGATATGTTGTTCCTCATTCAGGTGGATAGCTCCTAACAATCATGATCATTTGGTGGAAGATAAAACAACTCCCTCTTTTTTATGATTTTGGAAGATAGCCTTTTGATTTCTTATCACTGACTTCCTTTGGCATGCATTCATTTTTTGGTTAGTCCTCCTTTGGAGAACATCCATCTCTTAGATATCTTCATTATCCTTGGCACACTCCTGTAAATAGTTTCATGGGAGCTCTCCTTTCTACAGACTTAGTATATGGCATGTAGGTCCCCTCTTTTGGATTGCACTCCTTATAATTCCACCCCCTATTCCTCTTTAGATCAAGCCTTGAGTTCAAACTCCCTTTAGCATGGTTTCATAGACAAACCCCTTGGTGGCACGATGTGATAGGTAGGAATATCATGAGCAATCTCTTTCTACAAGAAGCTTCTTTAGTATTCTCCATTTATAATTAGAGCCTTGCACAAAATAATATGTTAAATTTGGTTCATGTAAATAATCCAATACCCATAATGATATGGAACTCTTTAAATTCCTTGTAATAGTTATTTAATTTACTTTAATTATCCACTTCATCTATATTCAAAGTAAAAGAGGAAATTAATATTCACATGGCCACATAGTTCCCACCCTCTTAGTGATTGATCAATCATGGTTCAAATAACCCCTAAAACTTAAATTCCCTTATCATTGTATGCTTAAACAATCACATAGATTTGTTTAGATTATTAAATATCTCCCCTTTTATGCTTAAGCTTCCCTCATAATCACATTAGGCTCACTTCCTCTCTCGATTTCAAATGTAAATTTCATCCCCTTTAGGTATTTTCTCTTTGAATCCGCCTATTAAGATTACAAGAATATTGAATGGGGTGGATAATTTGTGGGACAAATCATTTGAGGAGAAGGACGCGTGTGGAAAATTGACATCTACGAAGATAGTGAGCTCCTGCATTGTACGAAAATGGGGGCTACGAGCTCTAAGGTGTGGGAGTCCAAATGGGCTATGATGTAAATAACAGAAATCAGAAAGTGTCAACCGACACAGCAAAGTCTGTAAACACAAACTCTGTCATCGTATTTTTTATTGTAACACGGATCATAATATTATATTTTATGTGCAAGCACACAAATGTTCTGTTGTTTAATCATGTACGCTAGGAAAGAAAGACTCTTAAAGTAGGAATGCAGTGTGGGCGTGTCATGGGTCCTCGTCGTCACTTGCAAAGGTTTCATTATTTCTTCATATCGGGTTGCTTGCAAATTCGTTACCTCACACCCATTACTCTCAAAATTACATCATCATCACCCCAACCATGACCTTCCTCCTGTGTTTATCCGAACCTTTAAATATCATCTTTGAAACTATTCATCTCCTGGATCTTTCTAATTCAATGCCTCCTCATTTGCAGGGTACCGCCTTCAACTCGAGTATGCATAAATATGTTCAATCCTACAAAGTAAGCAACTCCCAAGCGTTCTTTTCGGTTATTAAATATTCAAGGTGCTGACATAACCCCGTGAGCAAACAAGCATGGTACCGTCTAGAAAAGACCCCCACCAACCAGGCAATGGATTGTTTCAGCGTTAATCAATATGGTATCTCCAGGCCTTCAGCATAAACCACCTCTTCAATCATTGAGAGCATACACGGCTCACATTAAGTACTACCAAACTTATCCACTCATAGCCACAAGCGAGGGTTCAGAGATAAATTCCTTCTCTTACAAAAAACTCACACCACATTATATCAATAAGGCAAAGGCAAAAGGAAACTGAGTATGCACTCAAAGAAACCATCAACAGAGAATACTTCATTTGTTTTGCTATCATCTATCATCTTTTGTATAGCACGAGATAGTGACACATTTGAAAGAACAATATTAACAACCATCGAAAGTCAATCGGCGCCTCCATAATCTTGCTTCACATTAACCTTTGAAAGTTGTCACACAAAAGAATGCACTTTGGTTCCATTCATGCTAGGAGTATTAATGATGTGAGGATTGTATTTGTCCTATGTATAGTGTAAGACGTGGGTGAATCTATTGCAAATATATCAACTTATAATGCAATCCCTGAACTAGATGAAGATGAACCCTCATCACTGTGAGAACTGGAAGAAGAAGATACTACACTAGGAATCTGCTGAGAATGATCTGAATCATGAATACTGTAATCATGATCTGAAGAGTCCACAATATGTTGAGAAGTGTCAAGTATAGTTTCAGGAGATGTTTCTTGAAACTTAACGCTTCTCTCAATAAACAACTCATGTATGCTAGGGTGGAGTAGGCAATATTCTTTTACACCATCTGGATATCCCACAAAGATGCAATGTTTGGATTGAGGATCCATAGCCTTGTGTTGTTCTTTGGGAATGCGTGCCATGGCATGCGATCCAAAAGCTCTAAAATGATCAACTTCAGGTTTCCATCCTTTCCAAACTTCAAAGGGAGTGATACCCTTTAAGGCTTTATGTGGAACTCTATTATGTATGTAACATGCACAGTTGATTACTTCTGCCCAATATGATGGTGTGAGGCCCTTAGCTGCATTAGATTCTTTGTTTGTTCCCATAGCTACCTTATATAAGCCTTTGTTCTTAAGTACAAGAATTACTTTCACCTTCCAATCATGATAATTGAAAGGTGTTAAGGGCATTCTAATAACATTAGATTCCATACTTCTTTGACTTAGATAGTTCCTTGAAGAAATGCAGAAATGAAGAACTTAGAAATGTGTGCAGAAGTGAAATTAAAACACAATACACACAAACACTTCTTTAGGAAGTGTGAAAATGGACCACACAACACCCCCATTGATTATTTGTCCCCCCCCCAAATTTGGCACTTTATAGAAGGAGTGCTTGTAAATCACCCAAGAGGCAGATGCTGGGCACTTTATATAAATAGTGTGATAAGATGCTCTTTGGATTTGTAGTAAAAAAAAGATGCACTTTTACAAAAAATGGAACTCAAATATGAGTTACGATGCAAAAGTTATTAAACTTTGAAAAAATTTCCCTCTACAAAATAGATCCTCCTTGCAAATAAATTTTCTAGATTATTAGATAAAAATTGCAATGCACCAAAAGGTTAGAATGAGGAAAGAAACAAAACAGGGGATTTTTCCCATGTGACCAAGGGTTTTAGTTAGGAGGAGATTACACCCTCCTAGTCACTGTTTGGAAAAAAAGAAACTGCCTGCCAAGAGTTGCTTTGTTGTTGAGTACACAAAAGGCTTTTGAAAGAACTGTTGCTTCAAATGAAGGCAACAATGAAGGTATTTGCAATTGTCTTAATTGTTTCAAGATCTTTTTCTCCACCGACATTCGCAAGGACGCCAATGGCAACCTCACGCCCGATCAGCTGGTCACCATGCTCACCCGCTACACAACCCACCTGAACTAGATGACATACTGAGGCAAACTGTTGTTCACCTCCTAGCTTGGCAATGATGACTCCTGCTGGGAAAAGTACAATTACTCCTTTGCTCTCAACGGATGGAATGACATATTCCAAAGAGATAGAGGCAAACGAAAGTTCTTCATTCCCTTTTTCCCATGGGTGGCACCTACTGGGGAGTCTACGACACGACGGAGAATTTCACTAATGTTATCGATGGGATGTTTGTGTGGGACACGTCTGTGTGGCCCTACTTTAGCCCCGATTTCTAGAACCCTTCTGACATGCAACCAGACCAACAGGCAGTTGGAAGTCAAATAAAAGCTTGGCTTGTTGCATCTACCCTTCAAGGCTGTGAAAAAATTGCTCCCCATAGTAAACTTATTACCAGCTGAAAATCACGCCTCTCCCAAACTGGAAATGTCGTATATCTGTAACCTACACATACAAATCAAACAAAATCGAGCAGACTATTCCACCACCAATTGTAAAACCAAACGCAGGAAATAGAGAATCAACAAAAACTAACAATCTATACGGCTTTCTCAAATTCTATTATGCTTTGATACCATGAAAACTTAAACAAACCACAAAGATTTGAATCAAGCACAACAATCACATAGACTCCAAAATGTCGATCTGAATATAAGATAGATATATGTCAACATATATAGGAGAAATATCCCAACATGAGGTGTTGAGGTTTACAGACACCTCTCTAGTCTATAAACTAGCTGGGTAGTTGATGAGGAAAATATCAGCCTGCACAAGAAATGCCTAAGTAGGCTTAGGTCAACTTATTTGTATGCAAGCATTAATGTATACACTGACACTCCTACCTGAGGCACGCTATACCCTTTAATAATTCTCTTAGCTTCATTTTATTCCCCTTTGTATTGCTTGGTGAGAATAGAAAGGCAATTACTGTTGATTTGTATGTATTCGTTACAATAAATTTTGTTGTTTTTACATGGTGACTAGCTTTGATTTTTTTAATGGACTGGATAAAAGATTTGATGGAAAACTCACAATTTTATACTACACTCATAGTTTTTGAGAAATTTTTGGCTGTGTTGTAATTTTTTTCAACACTTTTGCGTTTTTTAATACATAATAAATGATTAGGAATGTTGTCTTTTTTGTCCCTATGTATATGAGGTAGTTTATGTTGTTTGGCCCATGAAATTGGATATTAATCTTTATGGAAACTATTCAACCAAACATATTTTCAGCCTTAATACTTCCTTATTTATTAAAATTGTTTTTTATTTTTTAAGAATTTTTAATTTGTTCATAGAATTTAATTAGAAGAGTTTATAAATTTATAAAATGAAAGGAAAATCTTTCAATATCTTAGATTAGGTTGGGTAAAAATTAAAACAAGTTTCTAAATTTTTTAGCATTTTATTTGGATGGAGAAAGAAATTCAAATACTTTTGTAAAAAATGAAAAAAATTCTACAAATTTTAAATCCAGTCTTTTCTAATGTTCAATGTCCTATAGCATATGTTGCAAGCTATGACATGCATTGCCAATTTTGTGTGGCATGCATTACTAGTGCACCAGTCATGGGGCTACATCTAGAGGATAATTGTAATAACATTTGGCAATTACCCACTTATTTTTTTATTGGATGGTTGTCTAGATTGTGTTACAAACTTCCATCTCGGATTAGGGAGTTCAAATGTAGGTAAATTTTGAAGGATTCAACCTTGTGAATTTGAAAATAATATTCATAATGCTAATGTTTGTTTGTTTGTTTTAGTTAATGGCAAGATATGAATCTCATGTAGCCTACTATGAGGTTCAAAGGGTTGTCTTAAGAAATCCTCTTGCAACTAAAGATAAATTGGATAGGTTAATGCAAGCCATGATGATACAAATTGATTCTTTGGGTAGACAAACTATATTTTCTAAACTTAAATTGGTTTGTAATAGCTTAGCATTTTGAGGGAACAATGGTTACATACATGTTAAAAATGGAGAGTTAGAATTAAGTTAGGACATGGTGCCTTGTGAGTGAGGAAATGATTTTAACTAGAAGATATGTAATGATTGGTGCAATATATTATGAGGGATAGATTGGGGAGTAGTTTAATATTTTTTAGTAGAGCAAGAGGGGACGGATGTAAGCTTCTTATCTATAAATGTATGTTATTGTTGGGTATTTCTTTTGAAATGGTGAAACTAAGAATATATATTTTTTCACTGAAAGGAATCAAGAGGTTAGCCTAGTGACTCAAAGCTTGGCTCTTTGATAGGCTAAGCGCCCCTTATGACCTCTCGATGAAACAAATTGTGTCTAAAATGACTAGTGGCCAAGTCAATCCAGATGGAGAAAATTGATCTCAAGACCTACATAGTGTAACTAAAAAGAGGTTCCTCATATTTGTCTATTTTTTATATGATCGATGCCTTCAATTTCTATTTATTATGTTTTGTGAAGATTGTGAATGTTTCATTTTTTAAACTAAGGAACAAACCCATTGCATCAATTTGGTATCAAAGCAATAAGAAGATTCATGAAATATGGAAGAACTATGTGATATATTTCATTACTAGTAGGAAAGAAGACCCAAAATTTGAATTGTGTCTAGTGGGTCTGAGTTGTGTGAAGAGTATAACACTTGATGAGTCAATCACACTAGACAATTTCTAGTTAAATGATTGTAAAAAATCAAAAATAGTATCAAGGACATGTGATTTATTAAAGCTTTAATTAGTAACTATTTGGAATTGTCCAAAGCTTGAGTAATAACTCAATTTTTTTTTTGTAATTTGTTTGCAAAGGATTACCTTTAAAGGGTGTGGGGAGCTCAATTGCCTCTACCTGAAAGCTTGTCAATGGTTGGAAAGTGTTTGGGTAACTTTAATCAAGTAGAAATTGATGTTGATGGATGTAGTCAGCTTGAAGAGCTTAGTCTTGATAGATTGAGCTATTTAAAAAGATTAATAATTAACTACTACAAAAATTTGAAATGTGTGTTAGAAATTGTGTTATTGATCTTCTATTGTTATATTTGATTTGGCTTTATTTTATTACTTATATATTTTACAAAACATAAAATATACATAATTTAAAAATCAAATTTTAATATTGACCAATCATTTTAATGCTTTTACTTTATATAATTAATATTTTGTATTAAAAAAAATGATGATATAATAAATTAGACAACTAAATTGAAAAAAAATAAAAATAAAAAACTGAGAACCCAAATCATAAACCTAAGAATTTAGAATGCACATCAATCACATAAAGGTAACTAAAAAGGAAAAGGAAAAACACCATCTCAAAAGGCATGACTTAATGTTCCTATCAAGCCTATTGCAATCATCTTCCTTTAAGATATTTCGATGTTTATTCAATTGAAAGGCTTCCCCTTCATCACTCGAAGATAATCATGAAAAAATTCAAATTTTGAGCTCATCACATGACCATGAAATTTAGCTAGTCATTGTAAGAAACAGGCCCAAACTATAACAATATAACAACAGTAATGAACATAGAAAAGACAGGGTAAAACAGAGTTGAATCACTCAGGAAATTATATTTTATCTAGCATTCAATACATCCAAAATACTATGTCTAGCAGCTATCCGAATGGTGTGTCTAACAACAATCCGAATGTTGTACCGATCAACTCTCTACAATCACATATATATACTACAATGTCCTTGAAGCCTGGAAGCTTCTAGTTTTCTAGATAATTCTAAAGTCTAGAATGTTCTTTTTCACAACAGCTCTTAGAATGTTCTTTTCTAGAATAGCTCCAGGAATGTTCTAGCTTATAGAAAACTCTAGAAACATTCTACCATTTTCTAGACAATCTTAATCCTTAACATCCCCCCTTAAGATTGGCTAGAATAATACAGAAAAAATTCAAAGAAGAGAGGAACATTATACTGATATCCCCCCTTAATGTTCACCTCTAGCATACCAAGCATTCTTCTATTATAGCAAGAAAATCAGCCTTTGAAAAAATATCAATCTAGCAATACTCCAACTTACAAACAAACACTTCCAGCAATATATCTGTCATGCAAACAAATCACTCCAACAATATATCAGCCCTGCAACCAAATATCACTTCAACAATATATTTCTAGCTGAACTTCTAGCTGAATCTCTTGGCTAAACCTCTAGCTGAGCCACCTCTAGCTGAACATGGTTAAATCTCTAGCTGAATCTCTAGCTAAATCTTTAGATGAATCTCTAGCTGAATATGATTGAATCTCTAGCTGAACCTCTAGCTGAATCTCTAAATGAAACTCTAGGTGAACATGTATGAATCTCTAGCTGAATCTAGCTCTGATACCATGTAAGAAATAGGCCCAAACTATAACAATATAACAGCAGTATGAACATAGAAAAGACATGGTAAAACAGAGTTGAATCACTCAGGAAATTATATTTTATCTAGCATTCAATACATCCAAAATGTTGTGTCTAGCAACTATCTGAATGTTGTGTCTAACAACAATCCGGATGTTGTACCCATCAGCTCTCTACAATCACATATATATACTACAATGTCCTTGAAGCCTGGAAGCTTCTAGTTTTCTAGATAATTCTAAAGTCTGGAATGTTCTTTTTTACAACAGCTCTTAGAATGTTCTTTTCTAGAACAGCTCCAGGAATGTTCTAGCTTATAGAAGACTCTAGAAACATTCTACCATTTTCTAGACAATCTTAATCCTTAACAGCCATTCAATGCTTTCTAACATGCCTTCTAAAATCTGCACTGTTTGCTTGTGCACAATACATATTTATAGATGCAATACAAAAAATCTGGAAACTCCTCTTTTCTAGAATATTCTACATCTTGAATGTTCTACTCAAAATCTGGACTGTTCTATGGAAGACTCTAGAAAGTCTCATCTTCCTAACATCTTTGGATAGTTCTAGCCAATCTTAACTTCCTAACAGTCGTAAATTCCTGAGACATCAAGAACATTAACATTGCTATACAAAAAGAAAAGTTGAAGATTGTCTATATGACAGGAGTTACAATATGGGAAGGGGGAGACTTTGCACCTTACGAGTAATTCCTAGTATATTTAATGATTTGCGACCCACAATGTGGTCAGAGCCTAATGCTCTTTGCTCCATGTAGTAAGCAGACGGTATCAGTAGAGATGGAGGGGAAGGCGAGGTTTAATGATGGCCTCCAATGGAATTGATTTGGGCATTGTGAATCCAAGCCCCTCTGTCATGTCAATTACACTGCCCTTTGGAGCAAACCACTCGAAGCTCTGAAGCAGACGCCCCAATGTATGGGTGACTACAATCAGTGCCAAAGACATGCCAGGGCACATTCTTCTACCTGAACCAAACGGAATCAATTCAAAGTCCTGCCCTTTCACATCAATCTCTTTGCCCATGTTGAGAAAACGTTCAGGATCAAATTCCGTAGGGCGCTCCCACACGGCCGCGTCCCTTTGAATTGCCCAAACATTCACCAAGAGTTGAGTTCCTGCGGGAACACGATATCCCCCTACAGTGTAGGCCTCGCTAGATTCGTGAGGCAGCAAAAGAGGTGCCGCTGGAAAAAGCCTGAGAGTTTCTTTCACAATTGCCTGCAAATATTTCAGCTTGTGGATATCTGATTCCTCCATTAATCGGTCCCGTCCGACATGTGTGTCGAGTTCTTTATGGGCTTTGCCCAAACTGTTGGGGTGATTCATCAAAGCTGGCAGTGCCAACTCGATTGTCACAGATGTTTCAGTACCTGCATTTATCATGGTCTGCAGAACCCAAAGACAAATTTTTAAGAGCGAGCTTAGAAATCTTGCCTACTGTAATCAACTCTTTTGGGTGTGTTGTGTTCGAGGCATCGGCTGTTGATGTAGAGATGGGGTTTCCACTCAACAGCCAGTGCCATGACCACAACTCATCTGCTACGGGTTAAGGCATTTGACTGTTTGTTTAGAGACATCCAATAATTAGTGCCGTATCTTGACTATATAGATACAGACTCCACTTAAACCATCTATTCCTTGACCACAACACAACTACTATTCAATATAAACTATGATGAGTAAGATCCTGCAAAACATTCCAAATTATGTGTGAAAAAGGGATACAAGAACATACTAAGGCTGTGGCTTTCACCACATCATCGTTATTATCAAACTGAATTTCGTGGTTGTCTGCTGCAGAGATGAGAACATCTATCAAGTCTCGAGCATGCACCCCTCTCTTCTCTCGGTGATCGTGGAGCAATTTCTTCATAAACACGTCTCTCTTCTTGTGTAGATTCTTCATGGCAAACACTGTTCCATGTGGATCAGTCCACCTGAGAAAAGGCAGGTAGTAGCCGATATCAAATGATCCAGCTAGCAAGAAAGTTTCTTCTATCAACTCCTTGAAATGCTGCGCTTCTTTGCGAACAGAGATCTGTTGAGAATCTCTTGCTGGCAACCATTCGCACTATGATATTAAATGTGAGATTTGAGAGCCTCGACTTGATGTTCACTGTTTTGGTCTCTCGCTGACAACTCTCGAACAGCGAACGAATGAGAGCAGAAATTTCCTCTGTGCGAAGGATTCGATTCTGTCTGCAGTAAAGAGCTGTAGCCTGCAAATTTTTCTGATGTTTCGCCAGTATGATCTGCAGCAGACAGAAGTGGGCGCGAAGCAAAAGCTTTATCATTTGTTGCAAAGCATTCTTTTGCGAGGTCTGACGAGGCGATAACCAAAACTGGGCGGAGGCCAAGTTGGAGATGCATGATGGGGCCATAGCGCTCTGAAAGAGAGGATAGAAGTCTGTGAATGGGCTGTTTGCTTCTACTTAGCAGAGGAAGATGGCCAAATATTGGCCACGATGGAGGCTGTGGTGGCTTTCCCTTTGCCTTATTAGTAATTCTACGTCTGAGAGAGTTTGCAATTAGCCAAAGTGAAGCCAGTGCTACAGCAAGAACAATAAAGGTAGTTCCTTCGAACGCCATAACTTATCGCCTATCCTATGGCCAAGGCACGCTTTGCTCTTTAATAAACCGCTTGGACTGTTCGTTATTGTTTTTATCGAGACGAATGGCAGGTTGGTCGAATTCTTGTTTTTACCGAGAGAATCGGCAGGTTAGTTGAGTGATGCAGCATTTAGGTGTCCTATAATCTCGCACCCTTCATCACACATAACATTTAAATAAAAAATTTAACCCACGATCTTATCTAAATAAAAAATTCAACCCACTATCTTATTAAAAGTACAACCAAGACTGAGCGAGCTCACCCAGAAGGCCTGCTTGAACTGTTCTTACTACCATTTTAATCACTTGGCCAAAAGAGAGTTGAATCAATAGGAGTTTACTTTTTCTCACTAGCTTCACCTTTTTCTTGATTAAATAAGAGATTTTGCTTGACAACATTCACCATCACAGTTTTTAAGACTTTTTATCCTTTGCCGTGTTGTAACTCAGATTGGTACGACATTTTTGTAGTTGAGAGTTTTGATAGGCTCGATTTAACTTTTAGATGTGGTCAGTTTTTTTAAAATATTTATGCATTTTATTACTGAAGCGGTGACATTTTACAAGGATATAATGGACGATAAAGGATGAGAATATGTCATCCATGACTTCATAGAATAGTATTTTAGTAATATTTTATTTTTAAATGGGGTTGTTATTCATGATTTCATAGAATAGTAATTATTAATGTTTTATTTTTAATTGTACTGCTTTTTTTCTCTCATCTCACAAGAGAGCATTTAATTTGTGTTTTTTAATTATATTTATTAATAATTATTTCATTTTCAATATTTGTTTTTAATTTTAAAGAATTATTTATTTATTTATTTTAATATTCTATTTATTTTAAATATATGTTAAAGTGTTATGTATCTTTCTATCTATTATAAAATACTTGTGAGTGTCATACAATTATTATACATATTACTAAAGATTTTTTCCTTCTAAATTATTTTATAGCTATTTTATTACTTTTAAACCATTATGTTTTATTTTAGAAATACTCAAAAACTATTTTGTTTTGTTTTATTTTATTTCGTCGTAAAACTCAACAAACAAATATTTGTTAGCTATTATCTAGTTTTGTTGTCAAATGGTTGTTGCTCGCCAACTTTGTAAAATGTGTTCAGCCTTCTTTTTGTTAGTTTTGTGAAGCCTTGTTGTTGTTGTGCTTATATCAAGCCTTGTTGTTGTGCTTAGGGTCCAATGGTGTTTAGTCTGTACCTTTGTAAAAGTTTGGGACCCTATTTAAAACCCAAATTTCTTTTGTAAGGAACTAAGACTCTTTTCATAGCTTATCTAATAAGAAAAAAACTCAAATTAAACTATATGGTAATCATAATTTTTCCTAACATGAATGAGTCAAGTTCAACCCTAACAATTATAATATCTATCAACTATAATATCTATCAAAAAGACAATAAATAATTTAATTATAATACAATGAAGACAAACCACTATATACAACATTCATGTAGCTTAATATAAAAAAAGTCAACTTCAACTATACTATTCATAATTATGTCTAGTATGAATCAAACTTGAAGCTAATGTCATTCTTAACAATTATAATCTTCATTGAACCAATAAAATTTTGCTACATTTGGCTTGCAAGAATCTATTGATCTCAAAATATAATTGAATCTAATTTTGAATTAGCTATGCCATAACTCATCTATAAACTAGCCAAAAAATATCATTATTATTTTACTACAAAGACAAGCAATCACCACTACAAAACAATTGCTTTATTTTATCTTACAACTATTTAAGAACTATTTTATTTTTTTTACATTATTTGATCTATTTCTATTTCAAGAACCATTTAAATTTACTTAAAATTTATTTTATTTATTGATACACTATTTCATTACTTATTATTTATTGAAGAATTATTACATTAGATGGGTAATATACAATAGCAAGGGGTGGAGTGTAATAGCATAAACTTATTAAAAAAAAACTATTAAGAAGTTTAAATGATAAAAATAAAAAATATATCAAGCATTTAGTCACATTAGAGAGTTTAATAACTCTTTATAAAAAAATATGTACTTAGTAAATAACACTTTTTAAAAGTAAAATAAATAAACAGAAAA
>VDFB02085167.1:0-11648 GCA_007258455.2 Sequoia sempervirens | reverse complement strand
TATATATATATACACTAATACATATAAATATATAAATATGTATAATGAATTCATGTATATATATATAATTGTTTATTCATGTATATGTCATTGTTACTACAAAATGTGAATATGGTATCACTGGTTTTCATTTCAAAGATATTATGCCATGCAATTGCATTATTATGTTCTTCCATGCACAATTCTTTTGTCTGCAAAATGCTTTTTTTAATTTCATTCATACTACCAAACATGGAAAGGGTTTGAATGGTTCACAATTAGAGGGTTATCTGCCATGCACTTGTATTCATTTGTTCAACAATGCACAAACTCTCACTCTGCAATTTTCCTTTGATATTTTTTTGTTATTCCCAAATATGAAAATGAGTTAACTTGTTTTCATTTCGAATATATTTTTCCATGCAATTAAAGACTCCATACCAAACTAGCATTGAACATATAAAGAGATTTACAAATTGAAAAATGCATATCTCAATATTTTCCAATTTCCATTTACCACGACTCACTTCCATATTCATATCTACATGGAACTACATACATTCAACTCCCCAAACAAAAAACTGAAGTTGTTCATTTTGATGGAGATTGTAATGAATGGAACAAACTATGCATAACCAAAGGATATGCACCACATAATTTTAATGCAGGGTGGACGCCAGACCATAAGCACCTGCAGCGTTACACTCTCCATCGAAAAGAACTTCACTTTTTTATTAATTCTTTATGCCTTTGAATGCCATGCAATTGTATTCGTTTGGTCGACAATGCACAAACTTTCACTTTGCAATTTGTCTTTGATATTTTTTTGTTATTCCAAAATATGAAAATGAGTTAACTTGTTTTCATTTAGAAGATATAAACCATGCATTATATATATATATATATATATATATATATATATATATTGTAGACACTAAAATTTGGTCGAGGCCCGCAACTTCAATTTCTTCATAATTCGTACCTTCATTTGTCATGATTAAATAATGTTAATTATTTAATTATTTTCTAAAGTCCTTTTTCATCTATTAATTAAATAGCTTTAATTATTTAATTAATTCATTTTTTTATCTTTATTCAATCCTGATTAATTAAATAAATGTTCTTTATTTAATTACGTCACTAATTAACTTTATCCTCTTTCTGAAATCAAATAAATTCTTATTTAATTTATTCCTAACATACCTTCGACTATAATTAAATAAATACTTTAATTATTTAACTATTCATTAATCTTTTCTTCAGTCAATTAAATAAATGTTAATTTATTTAATTTAATCCTCTAATTTCGAATGTTGAATTAAATAATTAATCATTTAATTCATAAAAGAATCATTCTTGGCATATTCGTCTATATTTGGATAATCGCTTAAGTTATCTAATTATTCATTCACCACTTGACTCTAAGATCTATTTAAATCAGTCAGTCATCTCCTGATTTAATATCCAATTGTCTTTAACAAAGAGACTTCTTGTCTTAATCAATTAGTTATCTTGTTTTAATTCTTTTGCGTTCACATATTTATTAATTAAATAAATTTATTTAATTAATTCATTCATTTGTGCATTCGAATAGACCATTTCCTCCATGCTAATTTTCATCTTTACATGCAATCATTATTCTTCTAAGTTTTGAACACTTTCAACTAAAGATTAAATTATTATTTAATCTTAATTCCCACCTTTTATGCTTTATCACTTGCATTATTACTGACACTAATCTTAATGCATGTCGAATCTTTTAATCTTAATCGTTTGTCTATCTTTCAATCTGAGCCTGTCATTCGAACAATCAATTTTCTATAAATTGACTTGACCTTCATCATTGTTACTCCTCCTGAAATCAGATGACTTTTGGAGCACTTGTTTTATAATCTTCGATATTTCGCTATTATCACATCTATTGAGGCTATACTTGCACACATACTGAAAATATGAGGGCAAGAATACTATCACAACGAAATGGGGAAGGACAATAGAGGTTATTCATGGAACTATATTGATGCTTGGTGAGATCTTTCATTTATGCTTTCCTTTGTGCTTTGTTGTTTAGCTTTAGATTACATTCAAGTTTAATTGCATTTGTAATTGCTTTAATCTACTTTGTTTTCATGATGTTACATTGGTGAACCTGACGTGAAGAAACGCTCTGACACATTTGATGAACAAAATGACACAATAGAAATTTCAAGCCACATATGACGGGTAAAGTGACACATCTGAAAAAACCTTACGCATCTGTGGCATTCAGCGACACAATTGACTGGTAAAAACCTGCAACGCATCTGCTGCATTTCGTGATGCATCTGAATGGTATAATTTTTTAGTCCAAATTCTAAATTTGAAGTTTTCATTATGTTTTTCATTTTGACTAATTTTGAGTTTGTAACGTGTGTTTTTGAGGAGTTAACATAGTGTTTTTAGGACATTATGTAGAAGACAAGTTTTTGAAACCTTTTTGCAAGACGATCGATGAAGACAAATTTGAAATTACTGATGAATTATTTTGCAGGATGTGTGTCAAAGACTATTTTGAAATAGACTGTTTGAGTAGATTAGATAATTGTCATTTGGGCTTAAAAATAACTATTGTCTACTGTGTTTGGTGAGAAAGCACAATTTGTTATTACCCGATCCAATAATAGAAGTATCCTCTCCCCTTGTACATTTGTGTGATCCTGGGTGCAAGAGAACCTGTTATTGACTCTAGAAATTGGGCATGACTTGGTGGGAAAAAGTACTCACCCCAAGATGACTCAAACTGGCAATGAAGCTTTTTAGCCAAACTACTCTCAACTGGTATATAAATGTAAACCCTAAGGGAAAGCCTAGGGTTGTAGGTGCAGATTTTTTATGCAGACAAGATTGTTGCATCTTGCCTCACACATAGCCACCTAAATGGGTGCCCGAATTAAGAACCATTATTGTAGTATCCAAAATCCTTCTATCTAATGGTGCTCGAGGTTAGACCTTTGAAGCCATCTCACATTCTTACGGTTCTTAGTAGAGATGAAAAGTATGCAATGGGAGTTTTATGGGTACTAAAGCTTGGCTACCCCAGAGAAGTGAGTGTCATGGAGGGGAGCTAGTGGGGTCATGCTTCTAATCATCCACTTTGAATAAGCATAGCTAGGGAAACCCAAGTGAGAATTCGGCAGATATTGTCACTACTAACCTAGGATTGTACTTGTCTATTATTGAAATTAACATTGTTCATGTTGAAACCAAACTGAAATGATATATTTGTTGTTTTTGTTATTTGCCAAAATTTGATCAAAAAATGAACTGAGTCAACTCTGTCATTCACCAGAAAACCACAATTGATATACTGAGTTGCATATGTCCAATAGTCAGTCACATCTGTCAAAACGAGTCCAAACAGTCATTTACCAGAAAAACTGAGTCACATTTGTTCATTAATAGTTGCATCTGTTACTTGAGTCGCATCTTCCAATTTTCAAATTGTATCTGATATCCTGAGTCTCATATGTCAAGTCTGTTAACAACCCTAATACTGGAAAACTGCATTTGAAACCCTCTATGATGCATCTGATTTGGTGAGTCACATTTGCAGCCTAGAACAATGCATATGCCCTATCACAGAACCGAGCTTTATCTTACCAGCCAATAGTCTTTGTTACTAGAAAACTGCATATGTTTACCAGTCAGTCACATCTACCAAATCTTGAGTCACATCTTATACAGTGAGTCACATCCGCCTGATACAGACCCGAGACATAGTTTCTTAGAAAATTGTATATGCTTATTTCGGTGACGCGTCTACCTTTCTGAACCACAATTGTCTGATAACTAGAAAACCAAAATTCATTGTCACAATCTGAAACAAAACAGTCATACTAGTCTCTGATTTGTCCTTTTACACTAATCCTTAGATAGAAACCTGAACGATTTGTTCAATTTTGCATCCTTTAGGTATCATTTAGTCATAGCTATAATCATCCTAGTTCCAAGTTTTAGTTTCATCTTAGGAGTACATATTACCTTTAGATCAAAATCTTAGGAAAGTCAATTTTTCAAAATTTAGAATAGGTCCACTTTCCACACTTTGGAAAAACCATTGCTTCAATGAAATCTATCATTGAACCTAGTCACGTCATCATACCTCTTGTCCTACAGTGAATCCTTCCAGCTCATCAGTCTAGTTTGGGAGCTCGCATTATCTTTGGTCCTAGTCCTATAAAGGTTCCTTGACATAACTAAATTGATGCCTTGGTTAGATTTTAGGTGGTTGGTAACCTCTTCTTAGGTTCACAAAATCGATTACCTTAGAAGCTTGCTTAGAATTTTTCATATTTAGATACTATCATCCTAGGATAGCATCATTTTAGACATTCCTTATTTGCAAGAAAATACCAAAAAAATAGTTGCATACATTCATTATTTGCATCCAGAAAGTCCCAAAAACATAGACTAGAGTCATACCATCCATAGACGTAGTTTTGCATTACTTGCACTTTGAGCTTATCTTACATGGTAGAAACAATGTCCAAGAGAAAAGAGAGAGAAAAGATGTCAGACCCAAATGACTTCATCAATTCGTTCTCAAACCCCTTTCAGGGGACATCCTCATCGAGACCTCACAAAACTTTGTTAGAAAAATTCACCACTAGGGACCCACAAGGACACATTGTAGTGGAAGACTTAGATGCTGCAACACAAGACCTTAAGTTTTCTTCCTTTGTAGATGAGTACCTAGCAAATGATCCTCAATGATTCTTAGCAAAATTGCTAGCTGAAGGTGCCACCTTACCTATAGGATTTGATATCAGTACCTTACAAACTCAACCTACACAAGGGACAAACACAATGACTACTAGTGCCACTATACCACAAGTGACTACTGCTATACCATCTGGAGGACCTACATAGAGTGCCTCAACAATACACACTTTTCTATTTGATATATCTACCACGAAACAGGGTCTAAATTTCACCATAGGGGTGTCATCATCCAATCCCTTGGGTCCTCTTGTTGGGAACAAAAGACTAAAATGTTAGCTCCTATACCTAGTGTCAATGGCACTAGTACCATACCACAAACACCTACTATACCGAGTGTTAATGTCACTGGCACCATACCACAGACAACGGCTATACCAAATGTCAACGTTGCCAGTACTATACCACAAATTGGGGTTTCACAGATAGGAAACATACCCTCCTTTCAATATGGAAGCCAATCCATCCCTTCACAAATTCCAAATCAAAACCCATTCACTAACACTCCAAATCAAAATCCACTTTACAGACCAACACTTAACCAAAACCCATCACAAAACGTTGGATTCCAAACCACGTACATAGACCCAAACAATCCAACTAACACATCATTAACCAAAGTTGACGTCATACAGACACAAATGCAAGCCCTTGAAACATAGATGGATAGCATGGCAGTGTCTAACAAAAGAACCTTTTCAGCAAAGGATTTATGCCCATTTCCCTTCAAAAAATCATTATACATGGCACCTTTCCCACATGGGTATGTTATGCCTAACTTTCCCAAGTACAATGGAAAGCGTAATCCAATCGAACATATAAGGGAATTTTCCACGATGTGCATAGATGTAGCATACGACCCCACTTATCTCATGAGGTTGCTTCTAAAAATCCTTATTGGTATTGCACTCGAATGGTTTTCTAAACTTCCTTATGGCATAAAATAATGGGGCGAATTGGCCAAAAAATTTATCGAACAATTCTCCTTTAACATCGACAACGAGATCAACATAGCAACCTTGTGTCACACTACACAAGACGAAGGAGAAAACTTTATTACCTTCTTCCAGCGATGGAGAAGTATATTCCAAGAAAACCTCAACTCAAAATTGAGAAGTGACTTGAGAGTACACTGTTGTACCACATTCGTGGACCTAGTGGAAAATGGCCTCATACTAGAAAAAGGTCTCATAGACAAAGGTGAACTCAAGGTACCCAACAAAAATCCAACTGTGCAAAACACCCCCAATGACAGAAAAAAGTTTTGGTCTCTGAACAAAAAATTTACCAATGGTGGGGTAGTTGATGCTAAAACTTTACAAGCATGACCGATCATCACACTTAGAGGAAATAACCCCTCTACCAACACACTCAACGCCATCAATCAAACCACCAACACTACAAAAAACATGCAACGACCACAACAATAAAGGAGGTTTCCAAAACGTGAGTTCACTCCCCTAAGGGAACCCATCGAATCAGTTTTCAAACAACTATTGCAGCACAACCTCATACAGCTTCAAGAGCCCCAACAATACGATCCAGGACAATTTAAACCCTTTTGGTGGGATGACAATGCCTTTTGTGATTTCCATAGAACCAAGGGACATAGCCTACAAAATTTCTGACAATTGAAGAACATCATACAGGATCTTGTCGAGAACAAAACTATTGAGGTTAGTGGACATAAACTGACATCTCCAAACATTGATCACAAGGTTTTTTTGATCCACTACATGACCATGGGAAAGGAAAGGCCCCGAGTTCGGGTAACAAGACCAATACTGTAGCTAACTATGCTAGTTTCAAGCATTATTATAGTGGCTCAATCATAAATCATCTTCAAGCTATCGATGAGCATGTCAATACGATTACCATAAACAAAAATCTTGAGTGTGCTATCAACACTCACCGAACTAAAATCACCATCCAAGGACCTCCATCACAGCAACCAACACAGACCTCCAAGCATCAGTATAACTTACTTGACCAGTTGGGGAAGATCCCAGCTCAAATCTCTATCTTGGAACTATTGTGTATCTCCCCTAATCACCAAGCTATTATTGAAAAATCTTTACAAAGCACGATTGTCCTGAATGACCTTGATGTCAATCATTTCCAAGAGATGGTAGGCTACTTAACCAACAATCATCATGCCACTTTCTCCGAACAAGATTATGCAACTGAGAAAACAAATCATAACGACCCGTTACACCTTGAAGTCCTTGTTCATAAAATGAAAGTTAGATGAGTCTTGGTAGATGGAGGAGCAGGGTTGAATCTTTGCACTTTAAAATTGGTTAAGGCATTAGGTTTCTTAGAGGCATGTGTGGACACCTCCAAAATCATTGTCATTAAGGCTTATGATGATAAAGAATGAAAATCTAAGGGAGTTGTGACACTCCCCATCAGAATTGCTCCTACAGTTATGGACACAAATTTCCAAGTCTTGGATCTCACCCTCCCATATAACCTTTTAATAGGTAGACCCTGGATTCATGCTATGAAGGCAGTCCCTTCTACCTACCATCAATGTCTCAAATTCCCCTACAATGGAACTAAGATTACAATAGATGGTGACCCAAATCCATTCCAATGTTGTACCAATCTACGAGAGATATCGTAATGCCAGGTGCCTGTAAACCAAAAAGCTTCATCATCCAATTCATCTCACTATGTCAATCCATCCACTCTCTCTAAAACATCCACTTTGCCATCACTACCTTCCACTCCTAAGGTCAAGATCCATGATAAGGGTTGTGGGGAATATCACATGAAGACATCTTATTGTGCTAGCCATCTGGTTCCTCCAAAATCATACGGTTTACCTACAATAGATAGGAGACAGTCAGTGGTCACTATACACATCCCTCCCACAACAAATTTCACAAAATGGGGAGAATTAAGTAAAGAAGCCATAAACAAAGAAGATGTGACCTCTTGGTTATACAGAGAAGACAATGAAGAACCTCCTCCACTTTCTTAGATACCTATAGATCAATATGGAAAAGGTTTCACAATAATGAAGAGCAAAGGATATAATGGACATAGTGGTTTAGGGTTACATCAGAATGGGAGGACCGAACCTATCATTATTTCTAGATGGCCAAAATGCCTAGGGATAGGGTTTAAACTACTCCAGATTGGCATTTCTAGTACCACATCACCTTTACTAGAGGAAGTAAGTGCTTATGAAATTATCGAGATATCCAATGAGCCATTTGACCAACCCTACTGTGATTCCCCTAACTCTAACAAATATGAGTGGGATTCCCTATCCTCCACCTCTGTCATGGACCTTGATAAACTATTTGGAGAACTTGACTTAATGCTTAAATCTTCACAAAATCCATCTAGTTCTCATCCACAAATGTCTTTGTCAAAAGAGGAATGGTTTAAACATTAATATTTGGAATCTCTTGATCCTACCTCTTGGGAACCTCACAAATCCACTTTCGATAACCAAACCTTAGCAATAGGCCCACCTCAGAATCCACCTAAGTCCAAGCAAAAGAGTAAGGAGGATTTGGTAAGAAACCTTTGTGATTATTTCAACAACTCAGCCTTTACCTTGACCCTTGTGAACTTTGATACCTCTGATGATGGCATGCCCTTGGTATATCCCTAGCTCATCGATTGGGACCAACAAGACACACTCGTCCTAGATATCTTTGAGAACGACGAAGCAATTGCTGAGTTCCTAGGACTACGAGAAGGCATACCTAGTGGTGATCATAAGGATGGATTTACCATAGACTTGGACAAGATGGCATATTTTGGGGAATTTTTTCAACCCTCCAGTCGCAAAAATAAGAAAAAGAATGAAAAAGATAAAAATTATGGGTCCCTAGGTGAAAACCGAAAGGCACCTTTGGACAATGAAAAAGCCAAAAATAATGACGCATCCGAGGGCGAAAACCTCTCTGAGGCACCCAAAGGATGGAGGTTTGAACTGTGAGCACCTTTGCAAATCTGCACAAAGCTTAAACTCCATACTATGGATTAGTTCATGCAAACTCACTAATTACTCCTATGAAATAATGCATCATGCCTTCATAAATAAGATAACAATACAAACTAATTGAGAGGATAAAAAAAAGACACATATCTATCCCATAGTGGATTGGTGCTTCTTTGATGTGGAAAGAAGCCCTTTCCCAATCCTTGATAAGCTTGGTGATGAGGATGCAATGGACAAAATTAGCTCTCAATTGAAGAGAGTAACTTTGCATAAGATTGTAGCTGATTTGATGAAGGATGAAGCTTTCATTTATAGATTATTTGGATGAGAGGAATAACCAAATGGATGAATGTGGGACAAATATTGGACCAATTAGATGAGGACACTTGTCATCTTGTGAGTGGTTGAGGAGTGTGCAAGATTTGGGAAATGTGCCCAAGAGGGGGAAATTCAAATTTGAATTTGAGAGTAAATGTTGAGTTTGACTTGTGCAAGGGACATGTAAGAGCCATGTAAGAGCTCATAAATGACTTGTTGGATGTACATGTCCACTTGTTTTTGAATTCAAACTTGAGGGAATATTCCTCAAAGATGCCATGTTGATGGAAAATGTTGGATTTAATAAATCAATAAATTGATTTATTGGTGCAAGTGGCAAAATCGAGAGAATGCAAGTGGTTAGGATTAGCATTTAATCATGGTTAGATTAGTTTAATGATGATTAGGATGATTTTGACCTTTTGACTTGAATATTTGGATTTATTTAAGTCAAAGAGGGATGGAATATGCATTTGGAGATTTAATTAAATAAAGTTTTGTTTATTTAATTAAAGGTTGATGTGAGACAAGTTGATTTATTTAATAGTCCTGATTTACTTGGTGAATGGATTTGATGAGCTTGATTAATTAAATGAGTGGATGCATGTGAAGCCTGGTTTACTTGATGAATGCATAATGCTAATTTTGCATGTCTACATTTTGCCCTCTTTGAAAGCAATACCTTGTTAAAATTGGTCTTAAAGAATAAATCCTTTCCGTGGAACAAAAATAAAAAATTTCTAATTCCTTCCGTATGCCCCAGCTGGAAAGCAGCATATCCCTTGATTTGAGCAAAAATATCTCGATTTGAGGGTCAATCTCTACCTATTAAAGAGGTTCAAAATGGATGGTTATGGATGATGATGCAAACATTATTTTAAGATGCTTAGGGAATAAATGTTCCTATATTATCCTAAACAACCTAAATGATGATATGGGATGTGAGATGGATGATGATTTCCGCTTATCGAAGGATTGGGATTTTAAAAGGGCTACTTAATTATGTTTGATAACACACATAGGCATCGGCATCAAGGCATAAAGAACCAGGATGGTGTTGTACCTATTGTGATGGACTTTGACTCGACAAGCAGATAGGAGTATTTTTGTTCACACTTGACATACGAAAATCTTGCTAGGATGTACCTAACAAAGCAAGTATTTTCCAAGCTATTTTACAAGAACGTCCAACAAGCATATAAAGGCATAAAAGATAATGATCGCTAAGGTTCCATTCCTATCTCTAAACTCTTCATTCGATATCATCAAGAGGTCCTTGGAATGAGCATTAGCCAAGATAAATCAAAAGAAAAGATCAAGTACGTAAACAAGCCAATGTTCTTCATACCTTCAGCCAAAGGGATGTGTTTTGATAGGATAAGAATCCAAAGTGATATCCAAAATGATGCCCATTGTCGAAACGATATATCCTAGGACATGCATTGTATAGGATGATGATGGTTTGATAAGTTGGATTGATAGGCTATTGATATAAAGTTTGATTGACTTTGCTCTGAAAGTGAATTCTAAGAGTTTGATTTTGTGTTTAACGGTTTGTTGCTTTGATTTTGATTTTACGATTGAAGCTTGTTTTGCTGACTGTTGTGATTGTTTCTGTTTATGTTGTCAAAGGATGAAGGTGACGATCAATTTATTATGGATGATTGATTATTTCGAGTGGAAGTGAGATGAGATGGATGGATTTTTTTCAAATATTTGGATGTTTTTGATGTTTTTGGAATGTTTTTGAGGCTATTTTTGGTGTTTTTTTGAGATTTTTACAAATGTTTTGATTTTTTAATTTTCGATTTTTTTTGGATTTTGCGTTTTTCAAATGTTTTTGGATTTTGATGAATGTTTTTGGATTTTAAAGTTTTTTTTGATGTTTTTGGATTTTGATGTCTTGGGGGTTGGTCAAAGATTATCCTTGCCTACGTTTAAGCTCAGAGACGACGTAGTTCGAATATCATGTTTTTGACGTTTTTTGCTTTTATGAGTGTTTTTGGGATTTTTTGATGTTTTGGATGTTTTTGGATTTTTTGCATGATTTTGGCGTTTAAGATATGGACATGTGTGACGATATTAGTGCTCTATTTGGGGTTTTGCTAGAAACCAAGCTAAGTTTGATTGATCAGATCAATGGATTGATGATGATGATAACATTGTTGAGGATATACAACAATGCAAGGATTTGATGATGATAAGGATTGATGATGATAACATTGTTGAGGATGCACAACAATGCAAGGATAGTGTTAAGCAACATAATGATCGGGAAGGATATACCAAGATTATGGATTGATTGGATTTGATTGATCAGGATTGACAAAGCTTGATTTGGAAAAAAAGTTGTTTGAATGATTTGACATGATGTTTGAAGTGTAAATTAGATGTGACTGATATTGATTATTTGGATTGATGTTCGATGAAAGATGAAGACTGATAAGGAATGTCTTCTCGTCAAAATGTGCCATGGGCTAGTGATTTGGATTTTTGCTCACAAGTGGTGGACCAAATTGATTTCACATTTTCCAATGTTCAGATCACCACATAAGTTGGAGGATATAGATCAAGATTTATTCCTGAAGCAAGATGCAAATATCTGCCCCCAGTGTCTAGCAATGTATGGAAT
>VDFB02085166.1:0-18297 GCA_007258455.2 Sequoia sempervirens | reverse complement strand
ATTGTTATTGAAAATTTTTCATCTATTAGCATCTAGTTGTTACTTATGCAATGTGAAGTAATGCTTTGAGTTTGAAAGATGTGCAATGCAATGTAATCAACAATATGAATATAAACTATATAATATTTAACCATTCTTTTTATGCTATTGTACATTGATATTTAACCATTGCTCACTTGATTAAATTTTCAAAGAGTTTAATCATGTACATGAGGAGGAAATTAAATTTCGATTGTTAACTTCTATATATATCAAATTATCCAATAATCAAGTGTATGTCCATATACAAAAATGGCATCAACGCCAACTCAAACAAATTTTTACAATATGTGGCATATGCCATCTCGATATCTATTCAAAATTTACATGCCAAAATGTCTTATTCCTATCCTAAACATCGTGGATCATCAAAATGGAGCCTCTTTGAAGCACTCGTTGGCTCTGAAGGTAGCTGCACAAGAAAAAGTCAATCTACAATTGAGATTAGATATACTATATAATTTAAAATTGAATAATTAACATAAAAAATCAATACACATTGAATTATAATTGAACTCTAAAATTGAAATCTTGATTCCCTGAAATATACGTCTCTTCAAAGGGTCAGGAGTCCTAGAATATACCCCTCTCAAAGAACTAACTAAACCAAATTTTGTAACATCAATCTATATATGTGAACAAAAACATGAAATTGATCCAAGTTAGCCTAGAATTTTCAATACTAAGAACATATTTACCAAGCACAAAATAAAATAAACACATACCTCTTTAGGCTGATCTTTTTCTGTATCTTCTTTAGGTGTTTCAACACTTCCTCCTTGAGGTGTTTTGACACCTCCTCCTTCAAGTGTTCGAATACCTACTCCTTCGTGTGTTTTAGAACTTATCAACAATGATGTATAGCTCACAACTTCCTGTACGTAAAAATGATAAGTACATATGAAACTATGAATCTATGTCAATGTATGCATAATCAATAAAAGATCTTATAAATCTTAATTCAATCAAATTTGAGTTCAATTACCTTTCCCTTATCTAACATTGTGCCTCCATAGTCTGGAGAGCGTCGCACCTCACTCGCACTAGGTGTTTCCTACAAGCAAAGAATAAGATAAACATATAAGTTAATATATAATTTCATTAATGACAATTCAAATGACAAGCAAGTATACAGTAAAAAAAATGTAAATGAGTGAGTGTGAAAATACATACTATGTGCATCTTGAGGCCAAATGAAATGGCCCTAAGGGTGCTATCAGTCACTCGTGTGAGCTCCTCCTTACATTAACTATTAAATAGACCATGTAAATAAATATTAGTACTTGATACTATCTCTTATTAATATTCATTTTAAAAAATGCAAGTTATGAATTTACACCTTAAATGTTACCTATGTAACTATTCCAATGTCCACCTCTCTAGCAAGAGAGGACTCTGTAGGGTGTGCTCCACTCCCCTACGTGTGATCTGCTATAATCTCCACATCCTGGATGTCATAATCAAAAGTGTCTAATGGATGCTCAGGGGGCTATACAATAGGACCCAAGCATATCTGCTGGTACGTATTGCAAATATGTAGCACACAAATATGTGGACCCGAGGAGGATGATACAACAGCACTAGATCCATTGCCAAGATAACTAGAATGTGGCTGAGCTACTAAAGAAGCATGGAAAACCAAAAGACCACTCAAAGAGCGAATGGCCTAGATAGTTTGTGTGGCTGCATCCTTCATAATATCTAGATGTTGTACTGGAGGTGGCAGAGGAAGGGGAGGATGAGGAACATGTGGGCACCTGACTACTCTAGCTACCCCTGGCCTATAGGTTTAACTCGTGCTAAAGGAGGTAGGTTATAGGTTATATATTACTCATTTGCTACAAGATGGATGTAATAACCTACCTATAACCTACCTACTTTAGCACAAGTTGGTTCATGGAAGGTTGTTGATTGAGTTGGTGAGTTATGGTAGAAAAAATAATCTATAGAGGTGATAAGTTAGATTAATTTCAGTGGTAACATATATCAAATATGTATTAATCATATAAAGGTTGGTTATTGGTTGTGTGAGTGTTGAATGTGATTGATAAGGTTGGTTTATATCCATTGAAGTGGGTGATTTCTGAAAAAGGGCCAAATAAGGTCATTATAATATAAATGACACTATAAGGGCATGAATAGAATAAATATAGTCATAAAAATTAATTGGGTGATAACATATGTGCTTATGTTTGCACATGTTAGAATTTGATGCCCAAGGTGGTGTGGTTGGTAGTATGGTTGATAGAAGGATGATGTTTTGAAAGAGGATATTTCCTTCACTAGTAGAGGGGTGATTTGAAGTTTGTGTTAGCATTCAAATGTGTTCAAAGTAAGTCATTGAACTACTCCTAACCATATTAATGAATTTCAAACATATCAATATTAATTGGAGTGACATTCAAGGATTTAAAACAAAATCTTAGGAACATCTATCATTTATTATTCATACATTAGTGCTAAAGGAGGTAGGTTATAGGTTTAAAGTGCTTTGTTTAAAAGGAAATAAGAGAGGTTTCTATAAGATGGATAGAGGGGTGCCAAGAAAAGGAAAATGTTCTAGAAAGGTATAGAAAAGGCAAGGTGAGACCAACCATGAAAAATGAATAGAGAAAAATAAAGAGCTAGTAGAAGTTGTTAGAGAAGAAGGTGCTAGTATGATGTATACCATGATTGCAAGAAATATGGATAACTTCAGCAAGAGATAGAATATTTAAGTCAACATAGAATTATTGTCAATTTGAGATCATGAGGTATCTTTGATAATATTATAGAGACCATATATGTACAAACAATAGTGTAATCCTATACTTTACACCCTTTTAAACCTATAATATTTGAAAAAAAAATTTACTTCCGTTGAGATAACCACAACCAATCTTGATTCTCTAAAGACTATGGGTCCCCTCATCTTCTCCCAGTCCATGTTTGATGAAAGGAGTCCCATAATATGGTGTAATCAAATTTACTAGCAATCATTCATAGGGTCTCCCTCAAAATATTGGTTAAAATTTCAAATTTTGTAGATCCATTCACTTTATTTATTTGTATTACCAACAGTAGGTTTTGAAATAGGGATAATTATCAATATAAATGTGAAATATTTTAGGAAATGAGACATGAAGCACATGTGTTTTGGTGCTCATGTCAAATTGATGTATTTTATTTTAACATAAGACATTATATAGATATTTCATGCTTATACATATAGCAATATTTTGTGTATAAATTCATGGTTATTAAAAAATATTGTAGAAATAGGTTACAAGATTTATGTTACAAATAATGAGATAGTTGTTTATATACCAGTACATCAATTGGAGAAAATATAAATTCCTTACAAGAAACATACGAATAGTGGCATAGTTATTATGCATTGAACAAATAAAAATTATTTATAAGGGGATAAAATATTAAGCCTATATTTTTTGGTAACTTATTATGGTATTCATATAATGGTGCATAGAAGAGGCATATATTATGTTATGATCTAGATGTACATTTTTTAAAATATAGTTGTTTAACTTATACTTGCATGCAAATATTTTTTTGTCACTATTTTTTGTTGTTTGGATATTTTTTACATTCTCATTTCATATAGATTGTTATTTTTAAACCCTTTAGAAGTGCCCAATTAATATTTATTTGAGTTACTCATAAAAATTAATATTTATCCCATGGAAAGAGGTGGTGCACATGTAGCTACTAGGAGGAACTATTGAGTGTAATTATAGAAATTATAATAATTTCTTATGTTAAAGGTAAATTTGTGAGAAATAATAAATGTGACTAGTGTGAGGTGCATGCTTTCTCACAGGGAAGATATACTACATCCATCTTCTATAAAATTAACACTATTTCTATCTTGAAACATTGATGAAGTTCATGGTAAGTTGTTGATGGAGTTGGTGACTAGTGTAGTGACCCTCTAGTTGTTGCACTTTGACTTAGTTTGTTTATGTTCGGTTGATAGCTGCTCTAGTTGTGTTTGATACTATGTTGGTTTTATACTGTGTTGATGATACATTATATACATTGCTAATCATCTGATTATGTTTGTGTGACGACATTATGATGAATATTATGTGTGTTATGGTTTTATGTTGTATCTAATATAGTATTGTATGTTAGTCTTGGTGAAGGAGATAGTGTAGCATTACTGACTCGTGAGTACCCTACTACGCTACGATTCTCTTTCATGATGTGATCGTAGATTTATGTAGATATGTTTAACAATGTTGTTTGATGCACTTTGCAGGTACTGGACATCAACTCCACCTTCTTGTTAGGAATGAGTGTGTCATGACCCAATGGAAACATGTTGTTTTGGAGATAATATCAGGTCCTTTTTTAGCCATTGTTCCTTTATGGGATGATTATCTATGTTGTCACCCATTGTTGTTTGTCGTTTGGTTTTGTTGTGTCGTTCATGTTTTTGTCTTGTTTGGAAATTAATTAATTAAATAGTAAAATGGTTTATTGATAAAGTTATTTGATTTAATGTGATTTTATTTAAATGTTAAATTAAAAAAAAAAAAATTTATGGTTTGATATATTAAATAAAATTAAAAGGATATTTGTTCAAATGCAATTGTTAATTTCAATGTGCAAAATTAAATAAATGTTTGAAAATTAGATATTTTAAAAGAATTTGTTTTAACATGTTATAAATATTGATTTGGAGTTAGAATTTTGAATTGAAGTTAGAACTGTCTGATCAATCTTGATTGCATGCTATTAAAAGCTATTGGTTGTGCAATATCATTCACGGCAAATTGATTTTAGATTGTTGAGAAGAATTTTTTTTTCAAAGCTTCTTCTTTGTATTTCAGCTGAAAAGTTTGCAGGCAGTGAAATTGAAGGATCTGTGCTTTTGGAAAATAAGGAATCATGAGTTTTCTGATTCTTGCCTCAATCTTTGTTGGATTCGAGAATTAAATCCAGGTTTTCTTCTTTGATTTGTACTTTTAATAATTAGCTTCTGAAAGTTATGTTGTTTATTCTCCCTTGTGGTAGAATTTGTTGTTATTATTCTGTACAAAACATCAGAAAAGAAAATTGTTGTGGTAGAATTTGTTGCTATTATTCTGCACAAAACATCAGAAAAGAAAATTGTTGTTAAGTAGAATTGAAATAATTGAAGAAAAAAAATTAGAGAAATGAAAGCTAAAATAATATTGATTTTAAAATTGATTATTGTTTTTTTTTCTTTGAAAGATTTCTCGTTATTGTCTTGCTGAATTTGATAATTTCAGACTCTAATTCGCAAAACTAACAGATCTGTGGTAATTCGCCTATTTAGCTTTTGCACCTCTTGGTTGATTCATTTTATATCCCTGAAAATTAAAGAGAATTTAGTTTAAGTTTAAGTCGGCATATTGTAGCCTTTAAACCAGCGTCTGGAAAATATTTAGAAACATCCTTATATTAAGAAATTCCTCCATTCTGTTGAAAAGCAAGGAAAGCTTAGAATGTTAGAGGGTATTCTAAAGCGCTGTATTAATTCAAAGATTTTTAAAAAAAGTTTCTGGAAGAAATCAATTTCTGTCCCATTGCCTGCAGTCAAATTCTCATACAGATTTCTCATTCCTTTATCTTACAAATCTTTTTGATGTAGCCAGCTCTGAATTTTTTTTAGCTGTGGCTTGATTTCTTTTAACATTATAAAACTTTTGTTTTGAAGAGAACTTCTCTTCCCAATGGCGTCACTATATATATAGTTATTCAAATTTAATATCTACCGTAACATGCATCTTTCCTATACTATTATTCTTCCAGACCGATTTATGTCATTCTTTCTCTCTGCCTTTTTTTTTTTTTGACTTCTTTCCTCGCTGCAAATCGTCAATGGAATTTAATCATTTGTGCCACATGGTAAATGTACTCTGAATCTTTCAATCTGAAGGATTGTAATCAATACACTCATAATTTTCTCATTCCTTGCCAGGAAAACTTTGGGCGCAGTTTGTATGTCACTGCGTTTATTTATTTTTTATTTAACTGCTTTTGAAATTTGTTAAGTGTCGCCAGCACACTACTTCTTGTCTTTTTAGACTTTTACACAACCACAGATCGTCTGGTAAATCTCCAGATTTAAAAGAACTTCCTTATAACCAGATTCCCTCCATCTTATTAGCCTTGCACTGCGTCGAGTAATTCGGTGCATTCAATTTTAATTAATCTGAAAGTATATAGTTTAAGAAGGTAACGACCTATATATAGTATTCTTGCATGTCGATTTTAATCTATCACTTACTTATCAGCCTCATGCAATTATTAATATAGTGCAAATCTGTCTTTATCTAGATTGCTTCATTAGCATCTTGTATTTATGTATCTAGTTAAGACGTCTTGTTGCCCTCCGTATATTGTGCAATACCTGGATATGCATGTAGCTTAGATGAAATCTTTGGGCATAATATTCGGTTGTTTCCTTTATTTTGATAAGTCCGTACTTGTTCCTCACTGTATATGTTTAAAATAAGAACAGTTTAGAGTTATAACGGAAAGCTCTTAATTTAAATTGCATGCATTTTCCCCTTGTGAAAGGGATGAAGTCGATAGAAACAACTATAAGTTGATTGTTGGTTTCTTTAATTCGATTTCGTAGACTTGGGTTTGTGTAGTGAATGGATCTTTAAATTAATATATATGTTTAATTACAATGTAAATACACTAAATTTGACTATAAGTTTTGGACTATATAATTTTAGTTTATGTAACTTTAAAATGGATGTTAAATTTTGACTTAGTTCTTTTGGGACAAGTGAACATTTATATGGAATATAAATGCTTATATGGAATTTGAACATTTCAATTTATTTTTAAGATTTTGTTTTGTTTTAAATGAATATGGCATTTGAATTGTGAATTAACGGAATTACACTTTGAACTATTCTTTTAGTATTGATTAGTATCAAAGAAAACCTTTACGAGATTGATTGTTATAGATATGTGATATTGAGCTCTTTAGTCTTCCAGAGGCTAGGGTTAAAATTTGTTTTGAAGGGCGTTTAATGCTTGCTTATCGTCATTCCTTGCATGACTTGACTTTGGACTTAGCCATGCATGATGTAATATCTTATTGAAATATTTGAAATGTTGTATGGTATTGCTATGTTATGAAAGGTATATTCGTGCTTTATTTTTTGTGCATGATGGCTATCCTTGTTTTTAGTTAGTGAAGTTTTGTATATAGGAAGAGTGGTTTTCGTTAGGGGCCGAAACCCTAAGAGGTTACTAGGGTAACCTATCAAAAGTAGTTAATCTAGTGAAAAACTTAAACTTAAAATGCTAGGGGTTGGGTAGTATTCACTTAATAAATCAGATTATTGTTTTGCCTCGCCTAACACCTTAGTGCTTGCATAGATTAAGGGTAGGTTGAGATGGCGTAGAATGACATAGTCACTCACTTTTTCCTCTAAAAAAGTGTTTCGGTTCTACATGAGTTCATTTAGGGGACGAGAATCAGTAGAGATTGCTAGGGTAACTTAGGATGAGGGCTGGTAATCTAGGAAGATTCACTAGGGTAACCTAGAATAACTATGTGATGACACTCTTATCCTTATACATGTTTTGTGGCCTCTTGTGTAGAGTCACCTTTGGTTTTGTTGTTTCCTTCGGGAGCTTGTTAGTGATCATGTGATTTAGATATTGTCATGTCATTATGTGATTGTCAACCATGTGACGTTATGTTCTATTCTCTTGTATGTTTGATTGACTTGTGGACTTGATATTATCTCCTAGCACAAAGGGAGTGGACCTTCAGGTACCACACAGTTGGGAGGAACGTGCTATTTCCTTCATTGGGTCCTCTTACAGGTGATGCTATACTTGGATAATGTTGTACTTTTGACAAGTTCCTAATTCTACATGTTTCGTGAAGTGGGACGCTGAGCGTGTACAAGAGCGAAGTTAACAGACATGTTGTGAACTTTATCCATCTTGTATACACTCTTGATATGTATATAAGATCTTATTGTATTAGTACTATGTTATTATGAGATTTGGCATAATCTCACTTGATGTAACTTGAAATTGTAACTTGATTATATAATGATTTTGTGACTAGACCCTTCATTATTAATATGATATAACTTTATGCTTTATGTCTTTAGTTTAATAATTTGATAGTCTTATGAATATTTAAGTAGCATTGTCATGGAATCCTAAGAATGTTTGTGTATATGTTCTTGTACTCTTATTATAATCGAATGTTTAAGAAAAAAAATTGTTTAGTTATTTTGTTACTTTAAGTGTTGTTCTCTAGGTTCCCTAGCGGGGCACTATATGTAGTGAAAAATGAAAGAGAATCTATAAAGGTGGAAATTTAAGTTAGTTTTGATGATGATATATATTAAATATTTATTAATCATATAGAGGTTAGTTGTTGGTTGTGTGATTATTAAAGTATATTTATAAGGTTGGTTTCTAGCCATTGCAGTGGATGATGACCAACACTTGGGGTCCAAAGAAGGTCATGATAGTACAAAGGACACCATAATGGATTGAAATGAATATATAAAGTCATGGGAATAGTTTTGGTGATAATATATGTGCTCATGTTTGTGCATGCTAGCATTTGATTACCAAGGTGGTGTGGTTGCTAGCATGGTTGATAGATAGATGAGATTTTAAAAAATAGCTTGCCTTCATTAGTAGAGGGATGATTTTATGTATATGTTAGCATTTAAGTGTGTGTGAACTAGGTCATTCAACTTATATTAACCATATTAATGAATTTCAAACATCTAAATATTAATTTGAGTGAGATTCAAGGTATTGAAACTAGATGGTAGGTGCATCTAGCATTGATTACTAAATTTTAGTGCTCAAGGAGGATTCTATAGGTTTAAAGTGATTTTTTAGAGGGAAACAACAAAGGTTCCAAAGAGGTGTAAAGAAGACAAGCTGAAACCAACCATGAGAAGGGAATGGAGAACACATAATATATAGTAGAATCTATTAGAGAAGGTTCTAGTAGGATGTAGACCATGTGTGCAAGAGATATGAATAAGTTGAGAGAGAGAGAGAGAGAAGGTTCAATCTTACAAGGGAAGCACATAGAGTTGTGTATAGGAAACATGTGCAATTTTGTGACACATAGAAGGGTGGAGATACGCTGTGAAAGAAAGTATTAAACATGGAAAAATAGAGGAAGCCACACAATAATATATGGAGGCCAAATGTGAGGTTGAGAGATAGTGGAAGAGAGCTAGGCAATATGGAAGAAAAGAGACAAAGAGAGAAGGAATATGGTAGAATAAAATAGGGAGGTATAAATCCTCGATCATATGTTTTTAATTGAATTGAATAGTTTATAAATATTATATTTTTTATTTTGTGTAACAAGAAAGAGACCCCTTAGATTTTTCTCAAACTATGATGTGAATTTTTTCTATGTGCATTAGTAAATGAATCTTATTCCACATTTCATTTCTTGTTTAACTATTTGTTTTAGTATTTTCTTTTGGATGTGGATGGTAGTCCTCAGGAATTAGTGACTCACTACAAATCCTCATGTAGCATAGGATTTTTTTTTTCTTCCATGAAGTTTTACATGATTTATTACATTGACTAGATCATCCATTCATTCATTTGAGATAATAGTTAGAGTTACACTATAAATCAGTATGACAAAAATTCTTAGGATATTATGCTTCTCTATAATGGATTCACAATGATTTTTATAGAATTTTAAAATATTATTTCTTCAAATATATGGTACTTGAATGTGTATGATGAATAAAATATGACAATAATTACATGTAAAAATGTAGGCCTTGAATCCATTTAACACTTTCTTGGGAGTGGTCTACATTTATTCATTTGATCTTGAGTCCACTTAATAGTCTAACCTTTAGTTGCATGGTGTGTGATACTTAGTGTATGTATATAAAGTGTATTGTTTAGATTACTATGTTGTATTTATTACAAATTATCTATAATTTATAAACTATAATGTTGGTATTACTATATAGGTTAATAGTAGATTAAATTGTTGTAAGGATGGTGTTTTATGAAGGATGCAAACATATTTTGTTGAAAGAGTTGGTATTCCATTGAGCACAAAGACTATTAAATGAGTACATAATATGTGTTGATGAGTAAAAATATATAATACAATTTTGTAATCAAATTTTTACAACTATACATGTTTAATAAGTGATGATTTATTATAGAAAATTATAAATAGTTTATAATAATATGTAAACAAAAATAATTTATAAATTAATGGTTTCTTTTTAAATATGTTGATATGTTCTATGATTTGAATTGTTCGATATAAATATTTATCCTATAATTATTTAAATCTAGAATTTAATTCTTCTTCTTGATGATCGATTGTTGAATGCAGTCTGAAATGTTGATTCATAAAAACATAATCTCTCCCAAAATTATTTTCATAAATATTAAATGGCATTGCTTGTTCCACATTGATGTGCAATAATAATTAATAAAATCTACGTAGAAATCATGTATAGTGGAATTTTTGTAAGATATGTGCAATCAATTTCCGAAGTATATTGGTATACCTTCAATAACAAAAAATAGGCTAATGTTGGTGGATTAAAACTACTTGCATTCTCTAGAAATTTGAACATCTTACGTAAAAGAAGGTGTAATCATGATGTACAAAATCAAAGGAAATATCATATTATTAATGTATTGAGATTTTGGGTGGTGGAACATGAAATTATAAAGTTCTAGTGATTTTGTTGAATATATCTATGTTTTACTATTGTAAAAATGTTATTGTAAAGCAATTTAATATGCATTGATAGTAATGCATTTCTGTATAATATGATGATTTTATAAGCATATGGCATGAAACACATATTGTTATTTATATTACAAATGATGATATAGATCAATACAACTGCAAATATTTGTTATATACTTATATATAATAAAAACAAAACTATTTGAAAATAATCATGATAGATATTTACACCTATTAACCACTCAACATCACCTTTATATATTATTTGTAGAATGAAAAAGCCACAAGCGGAACAGTTAAACAAGAAAGATTCTCGAAAGCATCATCTAAATAATATTTTTTAGGATTTTCTTAATAAAACAAGTAAACTGTTCACTGTAGAAGAAAAACATTCTTCTATGGCAGAAGTCTTTAGGGAGGGACTCTCTACTATATGTAATATGATATTTTTCAGTAAAAGACCTTTTTAAGAAGACCTTCCACTGTGTCACTTTTCACCAAGTAGGATTATAATGGAACACCCGTTTCTAAACAGACCTGTGTTTTGCCGAGCATATTGTAGGCCTTTGAACAGCTTCTGTAATTTCCACAGCATTGAAATTAACGTCTGTGGCCAAAAAAAGTCATCTATTCTGGCTGCAATTTTTATCGCTAGACAAACAAATCCATTCCTATCTATTCTGGCTGCAATTTTTATCGCTAGACAAACAAATCCATTCCTATCTTCCATTGCCGTATCCTTGAAGAATTCTCCCACACAGCCTGCAAGAATAAATGTAAGATTTTCTGCAAGAACAATTAATAATTATTCACCATGATTAGATCTATCCAGAGCTTCCAGATTTGTTATAATAAAACTATGTAAATAATCTCGAGTTCAGGTTGGTTAAACAATACACTTCATAAGAAAATATAGGCACTAGTTATCTTTCGATATGACATTTTTAACAAGCTCTCAATACGATAGTCAGAGATGGCAACGAGACCAAGGTTGGCAATTTATTTAAACAGTTCAACAATTAATACCATATTTACGCCTCATCTGCAAGCAATTGACAATCAAAACGATCACCCCACAATCATATATTTTCCTAAGCTTTGAAGTAGAAGACATGCATGCAACACACGAAAGCGCAGATATTTAGCTCAACTTTTAAGATATAAAGAATATAAATTTGCTTGTTTCCCGAAAACAATCCATGGTTACCTGTAACTTTTCGACTGCCATAGTTACCCGTAATATTGCAGAACATCTTTAATCACCTTTGTTTATTGTTGCACCTGCAAAATATGACAAACTGACTGAAGAATGTACTCTCTGTCTCTGCAAATCTTTCAAAATATAAACCATTCCTGGTAACGGAATTGTTGTTCCTTAAAAGCCAATCTGCCAATCATATATAGAATGTCAAAACCACGGAACCGTACAACTATTGACGGAAAATTCTGTCCCAGTCCATGATGTAGTGGGGTGAATAGAAAATTTCGATCCAAGGGTGTATTTTGACAGGTCCCGAATTATCAACCGTTCAATGTGGACAACACGAGGCATCTTCATACTGAAATGGGATTTGCCATGGCATGTATCACCAACCCATTATAGATAATGAATTATCAAATCATACGCGTGCAAGGAAAACAATGAAACCAAATTTACTAATTGTTTTTACGCCCATGTCCATATCAAATTAATTGATTTCGGTCTTTGTGAGTGGGTTGTAAAGTTATGGCGTTTGCACCCATTAGCCAGAATACTGTACACCCACTGAGCTAAATTCTTTAAAAAATGTTTAGAGTCTCAAATTACTTTCCGGGACTTTTGTACGGGATGATTCATGGAATGAATCTTCACTTTACGCATTTGAAAATTCATGTTTTTCTAAAGTGAACGTCAATTCTGTTAGAATATTCTAGTAATTTCTACCACCATCCAGCTATAGATTAATTTTATTTCATGTCGGCTATGATACATTTCAGAAACTTCTTTATGTCGGCTAAGATTAGACACTTCTAGATTTTTCTAAATATAAAGAAAGTCCTCTATATAAAAGATTGATGTAAATCATTTTGAGGCAAGCAATAGAAATTGCTTCCTCTCTCCACCAACATGTGGTAGCAACATGTGGTAGCAGAGCTATTAGTTTGTGGTCATCTGAAACCACCCCTTGTTAGTTAGTGGTTAGCTAAAACCACCTATCTGTTAGTTTGTGGTAATCTGAAACCACCTATAAGTGAGAATGTAATGGCATAATGATGAATGAGTAGCAGCTTGAAGGTTGATTTAATATTTCAGTTTGAGTAATGCAAATTTCATGTTTGTTTTATATTATATTTTTTTGCTCCCCTGTTTCCTACAATTGGTATCAGAGCCAGGTTAGGAGGTTGATTGGAGATCGCTTGTCACCATTTGTGACAATCATTAGACAAAGTATTGCAGCATATGAGATCATAGTAATTTTTTAAAGCTATTGTTTGAAGAAGCCAATGTTGTATAAGGAGAGTTCGTAGGTGTGAAGGAGAAAGGCCACAACCTGATTGTGAAGACAGATCGCTGCCATGTATGAAGTTTGCAGCTCATTGTTTGCAGCCAACCGCTAGTCAAGTTTAGCAAAGAACACAGTAGAGAATTGCAGATCAAAGGAGCAACTTGAGTAATTGAGAGAAATTGTTTTTTGGGCATTGACAATATTGATGTAATTAGTGGTAGAAATTAGGGGGCAGTGTTAGAATATTCTAGTAATTTCTACCACCATCCAGCTATAGATTAATTTTATTTCATGTCGGCTATGATACATTCCAGAAACTTCTTTATGTCGGCTAAGATTAGACACTTCTAGATTTTTCTAAATATAAAGAAAGTCCTCTATATAAAAGATTGATGTAAATCATTTTGAGGCAAGCAATAGAAATTGCTTCCTCTCTCCACCAGCATGTGGTAGCAGAGCTATTAGTTTGTGGTCATCTGAAACCACCCCTTATTAGTTAGTGGTTAGCTGAAACCACCTATCTGTTAATTGTGGTAATCTGAAACCACCTATAAGTGAGAATGTAATGGCATAATGATGAATGAGTAGCAGCTTGAAGGTTAATTTAATATTTCAGTTTGAGTAATGTAAATTTCATGTCTATTTTATATTATATTTTTCTGCTCCCCTGTTTCCTACAAATTCTTAATATATTGCATTTGATTTATATTAAGTGTTCTCTTCATTCTAAAAGTAGATAGAGTCTGATTTGAAATGTCTTTATACAATTGACATCTAACAATATTGTTTAACATCAAATTTTGACAAAATGTAAAGATCATAACATGTTTTATGGACCTTATATGAATAGTTAAATTTTTTTTAATAACTTTTTAAATACTTTGATTTAATATTTTTTGACAGTTGATCTCCAATTCTAGTCATACAACACATCACTAAAGTTATTTCCAAAAAAGCATGGTTTATAAATGGAAATATATCTCCAAACATTTAGTAGAGCTCCTAAACAATTGAGGGGAAAAAATATCATAATTTTTTTCTATTATCAATGACATGAGAGTTAAAACCATTCCAAATAAGCATGGATTATAAATGGAAATATATCTCCAAAACCCATTCAGTAGAAATCCTAAACAGTTGAGGGGAGAGATATCTTAAAAAAATCTATTATCAACGACATGAAAGCTAAGTCATTCCAAGCAAGCGTGGATTATAAATGAAAAAATATCTCCAAAACCCATTTAGTAGAGCTCCTAAATGGTTGAGGGGAGAGAAATATCTTAAATTTTTTCTATTATCAACAACATGAGAGATGTTTGGATAAATTACTAAGACGTGTATGGTATAATTTATTAGAGTCCATTTCTGTGCAATATTTGTTTTATCAAGTGTGATATGTTTTTAAGTTGTCACCAACTTCAGGCTACAATTTCACTGCATAGTACTTGATGAGATTCCATATTTGGTAAGCATTGTCCCTATCTTTAAGGAAAGCTAATGAGAAATGTAAGAGTCACATGGTACCATCAAATTTGACTCCTTATATATGTGTGTGGACACAAAAAAAGTATCCCTTTTCACTTGCTTGATCTGAGATTCATTGATAAAAAATTGAACTTAATGAGGCCTTGATTTGGTGTTGTGAGGTGTTTTTCACATCCACACTAGGTATTGGACCCTTGTAAACTGAATAAAATGTATTTATTGATGTCTTGTAAAGGTTTTGTAAAGTGTTGTAAATAATTTTCACACTTTTATAGACTCTTGTTAAGCATCTAAGTCTAATGGACCCATTTTCCACTTAATTCAATGTTATAAAATATATTTAAATTATTTATCACGTTAATCTAGAAGGCTTGTAAATTGAAGTTGACTTTAATCTAGTGTTGTAATGTGTCCTACACATTCACATTGGATGTTGTGCCTTTCTAGGCTATATGGACCTCATATGAGTGTTGAAAAATGTATTTAATCACACTTTCATATTGAACTTTGTGTTCTTAGACCTAATTGACCTTTATATCATCATTAGTAGGCCTCTATGACCACATATTGTGCATCCTGGGGCATAATTTGATGAAATAACTGACAAAGTCATATTATAAACCTGATTTCCTTATTTTCTAGCATTCCAACTAGTAGAATGGCCACTGTGAGACCCATTCACCATTAGGGGTGAATGAGTCCCATCTAGGTGGGACCCATTCGCCCTTGATGGTGAATGAGTCCCATTTGAGCCATTTTTGCAGTTTCCGTGGGAAAATTTAGGTTTTAAGTTTAATTTTTCTCCATGTCGGCCTTAGGGATCAAATTAATGGGAAAATTAGCTGGATTACCTATAAATACAAGCTTTTAAAACCTAATTTATCATAACTTAACTCATCATCATTTAATTCATCATTCATCATGTCCTCAAGTCAAGCAAGCTAGGTTTTTAGTATTCTAGGTCATCAAGATAACATTTTTTAGACATTCAAGGGAAAATTCTTCATCTTTTGCTGCAAAAATTCAAGGTCAAACATCATGGGAAGTATCTAACTCCATTTTTTCATGATTCATTACATTATTTCTTCATGTTGGTTTAATTAACTAAAAAGGGGTTTGACCAAGGCAAACCTCCTTGCCCTAACATTCAATATTTCTTTCTCCTTCCTTGTGTGTTTGTAAATTTAGGTATCTTGAGGACTTGAAAACCATTGAAGAATAGGTTGAAGAATTTTTGAAGACATATCCTTGCTTGCAAAGCCAAAATATCCACTAAAAGTCACTTTCAGGCCCAAAAATCAGAGTTTCAGAAGTAGACACTTGTCAAGTACCAAAGTGTAGACCAAGGGCTTCTATTTCCCCTTTTGAATTTTTAGAAACACAAAAGTGGACTAAGTTGCCACTAGTGGTGAATTAGTCCCACTATATATGTCTTTCAGTGATTTCTACAGTTTTGGATACCCATTTGTCTGAAACTGGCTCTAGAACAATTTCCCAAATTTGGGACTAATTCACCTAGAGTGGCGAATGAGTCGCAGTAGGCCAAATTTTTAGGATCAAGAGCATTTCATAAGTCATTTCCAGTCTCCAGCAAGTTCTCAGGTGCACACTTTCTGTTTCAAAATTTTTTGTTCAGTTTTGTTTACATTTCTAGGTCTTTTTGCATATCACAATGTGTTTTCAAACAACTTGCATTTCAATAGTTTTGCATTAATAATCAATATCTTTCATTATTTTTCTGAATTTAGATAATCTCATCTAGGCATACTTCATCCATCCTTTCATTAACTTTGAATGTTTACATTGCATTTTGGCCCATCTTTCTCCTTTTAGGTGAAAAACCCTAGAAGTGTAAGAAAGAACCTTAGAAGCCAAAATCGGTGTCCACATTTTGGTGAACCTGCCTTTAGAACATTTTTTTTTTCTGATTTGGAGTCCTTCATCACCCTAGATCTAGCTTACATTGACCTTGCATTAGGGTTTGCATGTATTAATTTGCATGCTAGGTTTCAAATTTTGCATTAACGAAAAGTACATATAGGTTTTGCATCTTAAATCATTGAAATTTTCTAAAATTTTGCATTGTAATCTTAGGTCTACATCATACAGCACAACAAACATCAAAATCCATAAAAAAAGTAGAAATTCTCAAAAAAATCCTTATTGGGACTCATTTTCCACCTTGGTTGAATCATCCCTTTTCACCTCTCAAACTACCTTTTACAAAATTGAAAACCCTATTTTTAGGCTTTTGTTTGCTGCCCTTACCCATCTGTATCAGTTGGTTGAGTTTTTGTAACGTGCATTTTATTAGATCTAGCTTACAATAGCTCATTTCATGCATTTCTCATTTTCACATTTGCATTTACAACATTTTATCTTTCAGGTTGTTGCATAATGTAATAAGAAAATTACCTTATTTCACATTTGAAAATTGCATTTAAACATTTCATTTTAAACCATCAAATTGCACTTTAATTACTTTCTCATGTTAGCATGTGTTCTATTCAAGCATTTCATGTTTCTAGAGTCTTAAGTGGCTTGTATGATTCCATTTTTCATGGACATAGTTTAGGATAGCAAAGTAAAACAATTGATAAGCATGTTGCATACCCTCCTAGTACCTATCAGATTTGTAAGAATGCCATAACACAAGAGGATGCAAGTGTAGATAATCACAACAATCTTACTTGTTCTTCTCCCAATACCTCTCCTATTAGTGATGAGGGTATCTTGGTGAAAGAAGATTCAAGCATTGAGAGTCTTAATTGTCCCTCTCCTCTTCCACCTTTGGAAGACATTAGGAAAAAAGAGATTGAGATCATAGAAACATTCCTAAACATCACCTTACATATTCTCTCTAGCTATGAAAATCAAACTCAAGTGTTATTCTCCTCATATCCCTCCTCAATGCCACAATGATAGGTCGTGTTAGAAGATATGCCTATTAAACATCATGAGAATCTTGACCTTCCATTCCCTAATGCTCCTACCATTTATGACAATCTATTTGAAACTCATAGTGGTCCTTCTTTTGTTGCCTCCCTCACTTGTGATGAAGCTTCAAACTTGGATGACCATGTTGCAATATATCCTATTAGGGTAGATCATATGGAACAAGAGAATGAGACCTTACAAAAGAATGACAATCAAATAGAGTCTTCTCCTAATCTCCCCTCTATCGATAAACACGAAAATCTAACCATTGATCATTCCCCTACTTGTAATGTAGTGATTTTAGAAGAACCAATCCATGAATGTCAAGAACATTTGATTCATAGTTCTCCTAAAAACTCTCCTTCTAGGGAGAATATCATGTTGCTAGCAAGTGACAACAATACTAATCTATTTTCCTTAAATAATAAGGTGATTCCCAATTTCCCTATATTAGAGATAGATCAAACCAAGCCTACTGAGGTTATGAATATGCAAGTGTCCATTATATCCCCCTCGATCAATGTCCCTCATACATACCTTGTGGGACATCCTAAGAACCCTCTAATTCTCTACCCACTTTCACATAAGCAACAAACTCACAATCAACCTGAACTCAACATTTATCCA
>VDFB02085165.1:0-28096 GCA_007258455.2 Sequoia sempervirens | reverse complement strand
GACGAAACCCTAATTTTAGACTTGGCCAATATTTTCGCGTTTAAGCTCAATGACGGACACAACCCCCCGAAAGACGGACACCAGAAAAGAGACAGAGCGAGAGAGAGAAGAAAACCCAAGCCAAAAGATCGGAATGGAGCAAAATTTAGGGGTCCCCATCTTGAATGGGGCGATGTGTGAAAAGGTCACAACAAAATGCCAGAATTTTCGAAAATTGGTGTATCCCACTGCGATCAGTATCTTTCAAGCTATCCACCGGTAAAATTTGAAGGCAATCGGAGCACTTACTATTTATAGTAAGCCACTTTTGAAACTGGCTATAAATAGTAAGTCAACAGCAGGCACTAGTGTGAACGAGCAAGTTTACCGATGAGGGTCACACCATCCAAATTTCAAGTCAAACGGAGTAGGGGAAGTCATGAAACTGAGCAGTTACTATAAATAGTAAAACACCTTCAGAAACATGCTATAAATAGCAAGTCAGCTCGAGACGGCAGTGTGAACAGATCACCTAGGTCATGAAGGTCCTGTGGCGAAAATTTCAAATCAATCCAAGTTTCAGAGGTATGAAAATCAGAGGGCTTACTAAATATAGTAAATCAAGAGCGAGCAAGCTAGAAAAATGCCTAAGTCTGAAGAACATCCTGCTCCTACCCCAAAATGCGCCCATGATTGGCAGGAAGCTGAGAAAAAAATTCTAAGTGTTGAAGTTTATCCTGCAGGACCCCCAAAATGCGCCCAACTTGCCTTGAAGGTTGAGAAAAATTCTAAATCTGGAGTTAAGTCCACCTCTACCCTCAAAATGCGCCCAAGGAGAAATAAGGTGATGAAAAAGTTTCTAAGTCTGAGGTTAAGTCCACCTCTACCCCTCAAATGCGCCCTCATCTCCATGCATATGAAAGAAAATTTCTAAGTGTTTACTAAATCCTTCACCACCCTCAAAATGTGCCCATGCTAGAGTGGGGTCAAGGAAAATTACCAAGGTGTTGAAGTCAAAATTTCTCACCACATGCTAAATGCGCCCAAGATGAAGGTGAAGATGGATGAAAAAGTTACCAAGGCGTGGTTAAATCCTCCATGACATGTGAAATGCGCCCAAATGAGCTGGGAAAAAGACAAAAGGCGTTGACTTCCTTCTCCACCCTTTGAATGCGCCCATGTTAGAAGCAGGGTCAAGGCATAAACTAAGGCATGGGAATTAAATCCTCCTCCATATGCTAAATGCGCCCAAGGTGCAAGGTGAGATGGATAAAAAAATGACTGAGGCGTGGTTAAGTCCACCTTGGCATGTGAAATGTGCCCAAAGATGTTGGAGGTGGTGGCTTTCTAAAAGGAAATTATTCTAAGTATTGATTACTATTCCACCTCAGTATGTAAAATGCGCCCAAGTCTAAGGTGGCTAGGAATGTTTCTAAGTGTTAATTCCTGCTTGACATGTGAAATGCGCCCAAGAGTATTGAAGATGTTAGCTTGGAGAAAATTGTCTAAGGCGTGTGAATTTCCTCCTTGACCCCTCATATGCGCCCAAGCTGGTGATGATATTATTTAAAATTTTTCTAAGTACTAAAATTTCACCTCTAGAGAAAATACGTCCAAGTTGGAGGAGTGATGAAATTTTCTTGAGACATGGATAAAATTGGCAGTTGATGAGTCATAATACTCTAGCTTCATAAGATCGAAGAGTATTTTCAAGGCCAAGCAGGAAAATACACCCAGAGATGAAGAATGAGAATAAATTTGATGGAAAAATATTTTTCTAAGGTTGAAATTCAAAAAATTAAATGTACCCCTTTGTTTGTAGACCCATGGATTTGATGCTTTCTGAAGGGAATTTTCTTCTGGGTATTGGACGTCTTCAATGAAGAATTGATTTTAAAATCTTCCACAGCTTGCCAAGGATTTCGGGATGAAGATTTTTCATTGGCACCTGATTGATGAATTTCCTAAGGGGAAAATTTAAAAATTTTCTAAGGCAAGAAGAATAAAATGTGTTGTTGAAATAAAATGCCTTGGCTGATGAATTTGAAGTTGATTGCCGAGGTGAATTTGATCAAATTCTTCGTGAAAATAATCTTCTTGAGCCAGATATGAATAAAATCAAAGTTCTCAACACTTCAGCCAGTGAAGTGAATTTCTTAAAGATACTGTTGAAGTTAATATTTTCAAAAAAATGAGTTAAAAATGCTAAGTATGCCTTGACCAATGAAGTGAATCTTTTTGAAATTCTAGAAGGTCAAATATTCTGGACACCAGATGACAAGTGTTACAGCTGCCTAAGGAGGGAAATTCGAATACTGGCTAAAGATAGCTTCTTCTAGAAATCGACTTGGCTATATGAACTATGAAGTTATGTTATTTTCTCCATCAAGCTGGCAAGTTCGATTTGAGCTTTGAAGTGAAAGAAGATTGCAGTGCAAGTGAATAGCTGAGTGCTGAAAGTTCGAAATTGGCTTTGAGTACGAAGTAAATTTGAGGTTGAGAAGTGGCTGAAGTGAAGTTGGCCGATTTTCTCCAAGTGCTAGAGTTTCCGAAGCTAGCTTGGAAAATTTTCTAAGTATTGAAAGTCTGAAGTTGCTACGTGAAGAGTTGAGGTTTGAAGATAAAATTCAGTGCTGAAGCTTCTCATTTTCAAAAGTCGACTGGCAGCCCCAATGTGGTTCTTTTATTTTTCTAAGTTAAATTTCTAATGACTATTTGTTGTTTCTGCAGGATGGCTGAAGTAAGAGCAACTGGCAGAGATAATAATGCTGCGTCCAGACAGGCGGTGATTAAGAAGCTGAGCAAGTCATTCCTGCCGGAGTCAAAATTCTCTTCGAAGTTGAGCAAGTTGGTTGACACAAATTTGGGTTTTTTCAACATGGAGGCTTTCAAAAATCGAATGATGGGAGTTGGAAGCCATCGTCCTTCAATCACTTCGCACAATATTGTCAGGAGTGGATTATATGCAGCTGCTGGTTTTCCGCCAGCAATTCAATGTCCAGAGCTAATTATGGAGTGTGCTAACTGCTATGACCCTGATCACAGGTCTATTGTCTCACCTGATGGTAGATTGTTTGCCAACCTCACGCCTGCAGCTATTGGCAAAGCCTTTGGGATTCCTTCACATGAGAAAATGATTTACAAGACGAGGGAACGTGCTGAGCGGATGTATGCTTCAACATTCGAGAGATGTGCTGATATGATTCATGCTTGTTGGATGAACAAGCCCAAGCCTTCTCGCATGAAGTTGCTAAAGCAAATAATATCGGATGATTTGAAGCAGGAGTATTGTGACCTGATTATGATGCTCAACAGGGTTGGAGGTTGTCCTCAAGCATTGATCTTTGAGCCATGGATGTTCTATTATATCAACCTTGTACTGGAAGGCAAAGAACATATCAACTGGGCGGTGATGATTAGTGACAATTTGCATGAGCAACTCCGGAGTTTGAGGACGAAGACGTTTTACATGGGCTCATATATTGTCTACATGTTGGCTCGTATGACGAAGTACAAGGGAACATCATACAAGGAGCCAATTGGATGTGGCTCTCATTAGTTCAAAATTCATGAGGCTTGTCCGCAACTGCACCTGACAAGCACGTCCCATTACAAGAGGGTCAATGATGCCTTCACTATGCACATAATGAGATCACTTCAACAAAGGACTCATCACAAGATCTCGAAGGAAGCTCAAGAATTAATAGAAAGGTATGGGTGCTGGTTTATTCAGTTTCCGAAATTTACTTATATCAGGCTGCAAGGGTTCTCTTCATATCCGTACAGATTGCCCAAGTACCCAACAAACAAGATTTTGATGTTAGAAATATCTAGGCAACTCATCGCCTATGATAAGATTCAGAAGAAAAAGAAGAAGGGAGGACTTGACTTCCCGATCATTATGGGAAATTCAGACGAAGTGTGTCCTTCACTTCAGGCAGCCAAGGAAGCCGAGAACGAGCTTCAATTTTTCCACCTTTCTTATCACACCAATAGGTAGTATTACGATCCTCACAGGAATATCAGATGGATACTGTCATAAGAGTTTGTGCATAAGGAAAATATTGAGGATTACTGGGCTAATGCATTGGATGAAGCTGAAGTCAGGAAAAGGATGTTCTCGAGGCTACCATTGAGCATGATTAGGGAGTGTGAGATTATTCCCGTACCAGACCAGGTGGACGAGGACATGAATCTTCTTCATCCAGATTATGAGGCAGTGAGAGATATGCCACTTCCACTCCCAGATTGGTCAGAGCCAGAGACTTCAGATTTGGACACACTTTGCATACCAGTTCTGACATTCACTAGGGGATGGGTTGAAAGGCATGTGAACAGGCTGAAGAGTAGGTCAATTCCCTTGACTTACACTTTGATGGGAATTCATAGGACGCCAACTACCACCAGGAAGAAACAGATTGCTTGAGCTCCAGAGTCTCGAAGGAAAGAGCCAGTTCAGCCGAAACCTCCAAGAATTGTGGTAGAGTCACCTACGCCATTGGAGACACATTCTCCAAGTATACAGGAGGTTTCCTTGTTTGTCGATTAGAGAAATATGTTGAATAAGGAACAGGAATTATAGGAAGCAAATCAGCCACCCCGAAGAGAATCAGTTGGCTAGAGCGTCAACGCGCCTACTAGGGATGATTAGCAGGAAGAAGATGAAGAAACTGCTATAGATACACACTTCCAGTGTGAGCTTGAGGCTGCTCTAGAGGATGATATAGTTACAGGATAGGAGGCCCAAGTTTTAGGAGATACTCAGCCCATAGATGCTAATGAGCCTCGCCAGAATGAAATTAGAGAAGTCCGTGAGGAAGAAGCAAGGGATGAGAAGCCATTTGTTATACAACAGGTAGTACTTGATTGGCTCAGAGATAGGATGAGGAGGAGCCCCAGTGAAGAGGCTAATTCAACAGTGGAGATGGAAGAATTTTTGAGTAGGATCAGTGCACCTCCAACAAAGAAGAGAGCTAGGAAATTTTCGAGGATTTCAATAGATGAGGATGGCTCTTGCACCCTTCACGTGGCTGTGCCAAGAGTTAATTGTGATCGAGACGAGGCTGTTCCAGAAAATTACATGATCATTACCATGGAGTTAGGTCGCCCCACAGGAGTATAGATAATTGAGGAGTGTGATAACTTTTATCAGGCGCTCAAGGATAGATTGCTCAAGACTAAAGGAAAATACAAGAAATTTAAGAAAGAGCACAAGACTTTGATAGGCTACATGCAACATTTATCTCGTCCTTGTGGGCAGGAGAATCTAGCGATTGAACTTCCTGCCGAGTTGTCTGAATCAGTTAGTGGCTTGGAGGATTTGAGAAAGATGGCACAAGAGGTAGATAAGTGGGTGGCCAACATTCGTGCTGAGACGAAAAAGTTTATGGAAGATCTTGCTCATGCTTATCAGCAGGCTTCCAGCATTGTGGCACAGATGGATGCTGTTGATCACGCCTGGGGTGATGCTCATATCTATCAGAGCAAGGTTATTCAGCATCTGGAGGCCTTGATGCATGCTCCCTTGCAGATGTTGATTGATGGAGGAGTGATTCAGGAAGGTGATAGGTATGATTTTGCTGGCTAGTACTCTTCAGTTGTCACGGGCCGAGGGTTCTTTGATGCAGGCAGATTCGGCCAGAGTCAGAAAGGCCATGACGAACATTATTGATGGAGTCCTGAACACCTTAGAGGCTATCTTTGCTGGGAGGCTGAATTCTAATGAGGTGACTGTTGACAGTTTGAGGAGTAGTTTGCCACCTTTCTTTCCAGAGGTGAAGACTTTTGTTCAAAACGACTTTGAGAACACCTCGACTTTCTCAAGCATTATTCAGAATACACAGGATGCTTTAGTTGCTTGGAGAAAGTCTTGTATGCGGCAAGGGCAGGCAGTCACAGTGTTAGAGTTTCAACTTGATCATATCCCGCCTATCTCAGTTCAGGAAGTTGAAGTTGTGCTGGCCAGATTCGTTGATTTTGCAGCCAAGGAGAAGGAGAACAGAAATGCCCTTTTGGATGATGACCTTCTGGAAGACTGATAGTGGGCATTAATTGCCTTTGCTATTTTGGGAGTGAGTGGGAATCTTTTGATTCATTTATTGTACCACTCCCTATTCTGGCAGTTTTTAGGGTTAGGGCTAATGTGGCTTAATCTGAGCCCTCCATTTGATTGTATTCTAAGCCGTCCATTGGACTGGGCTATCTATAAAAGGGGCATCCCCCCTCATTTGTACATCGTTAGACATTAGATCAGATTAGAGACTAGAGCAGAGAGACTGATAGTTGTAATAGCTTAGCATAGCTTGTTAGCATAGCATAGTTTGGAGGAAAAGGAAAGTTTTCCCTTGAAAACTTTGTAAGAGATTGTTGTGAAAACTATCATAATAAAAAGAAGCTTTCACTGATGGTGAATTCGTCTTTGTTATGAGCAACTAACAAGATTTCTTCACCCCTTCTACTTCGAGTAGTTTTGATTAGAATAGTTTTCATTTTCATGCAAGTAGATGTTAATCGTGGATTGTGGTATTTAATCAAGGCAGTTTCGTTTTAATCCATACCACTAGTAGCTTGCTGACGGCAAGTTTGCCTTGCGTGGTCAACTGGAAAACTTTACAAGCTTAACTTCGGTTATGATTCGCGTCTTGGCATGCATCGTCTTGATGGTGTCTTTATATTGAATTGTGACTTGAACATTCGTTGCCGCTCCCTTGAAGATTGCACCAACTTTGTGTGAGTTGTCCAATGTGAGGCGAAGCAAAGTCTGGTTGAGGTTTGCTGAGATTGATCCCATATTCCGCCTTAGACTAGAATTTAGATCTTCTAGAATCCTGCACTCATTTCAATTCAGTACATTTCTGGTTAGTATAGGAAACACGTACCTTAAAGCCAAATCATTCGTCTTATACACAAAAATCCCCTTTCATCATTAACCTGTTGTTAGCTACCAAGAACTGGTGAACAATTGTGTAAGTCCCCTCGTGAAAACAACAAATCACAATGAACCAACTGAGGGTATTCCATTACATTTTCCGAACCTTGGAGTTGAACGTACGAACTTTCTTGCAATCTTAGCATACGGAATTCTTTGATCAAGAGAGAATGGAGTAGCCTTCAGATACTTTGTTCTGCTGATTGGTGCGGTCACAAAAATCACATCAACAAGACTATTATAGGATCATTATACCTACCTGCACATATGTAACATAGAATATCATAGGAGCAAGTGAATTTGCACTTGTCTATTTGGGTTAAACCTCATTGTTGTGATTATGGGTTAAAAAATTACTTGTCTTACAATGTTAGGTAAAACTGCCTTGGCTTTCACTATGAGTATTACAACATGACTTAGCATGTTTTATAGTCATAACTTGAAAACTTGGGAATCCCTTTGTGAATAGGCATAGAAGTGTTGGAAGCTATTTGTAACAGATTTATATATTACAATTGATAAACAAATTTGAACTAAAATTACTTGGGAGTGTTACACTCAAAGCCATACAATTGTCTAGTACATCTAAACTCAATTTGTATTAGACCTTATGTCTTTGTGTAGCATCATCTTCTCCACACAAGTAAGGAATTTAATCCTAAAATCTTATTCCTCCACCTTTTATAAGGAAATATAGTTAGTTGTATATAGATATATAACAATTAAGTACAACTTGATTAATGAAATTGATAAAATTTAGCTAAAACCAAATTATATCACCTATATTAATTGACCATATAGTTTAATAATTGTAACTCAACTTGTATTTCCTCATCAAATAATTGATGATTATCCTTATCATTAGCCTATGGAGCACTAGTGGATGATAGTAACAATTATTTCAATTCCATTGCATTGTACCAAACATTTGCCATTTTTCTTCCATTTATTGGGTATAATGCATCTATCTGTAATGGGTTTTTCTTGCCCAAATAAATTGCCCAGGAAGCAAGACTGGAAAGGATAGCCCACTTGTTGCTTAGAATTTTTTTTATAAATCTTTGATTATATACTTAGTAGGTAACTATTTACTACTTAAAAACATGGAAATACATACCTTAATGATCTTATAAAATGATGATGGATTGATTGTAATTTTTTGGGGGGTATTGACTCATCTTTTAGCTAAAGTTATATGTATGTCATATTTAGATGATTTATTATAAGTAAATCAAGACAATTATTAAAGAAAATTCTCTTTGTCATTTGGATTAGCTATATTCTAGGAACACTTACAAATATCTCCAAGCAAAGTATGCAAAATGAATTACATAAGAAATGTAATATGATCATTTTAAATTAGTTGTTATACCTATTAAAGATTGGTATTAAGCAAACATTGGAATCGTCTTAGAAATAAGAGACCAATTCTTTTATTCAATAACATAATAATATCTATATCAATAATACCTCTATGGTAGGTTTTACATCTAGATTTGTGTAGGATTTTATATGAACCACTAAAAGATGGTATTGAAATATTATTAGAAGCATAATTAATTATGGTCTTTATTTTTCTTGCACCAAGAATCAATTTTATTTTGATTATTGTGTTACTGACTATATTGGTGATCCTATTAATAGGAAATCTACTTCGGGATATGCATTCAAAATATTGTGCAAGGTTATCACATAGATGGAGTGCGCTCAAATAACTACCTTCTATAGCTCTTTAATCAAAGGCTAACTACAAAAGAATCAATGTGGCTTAGGAGATTATTGGAAGAGTCTCATTTGGGTATTAGAAAAAGTTCCACTTTATTATACACTAACAAAAGCTTTTTACTCTTACTAAAGTTTCCCATTTCCAGAAATAAAGCACATTGAAGTTAGGCACTTCATTCAAGGAAAGTTGTCCTCCATAAAATTTCTCTCTAGTTTTGTTCATTTGATTATTAGGAGGAATATAAACTATGATCAGGAAAGACTAGGCTAGAATCCTAACATTCACATATCAAACTTTGGTGTAGTATCAAATTCTCCAAATTCATATCAATTCTTGGCCTTAAGGAGTCATCATTGAGGTGGAGTGTGCATGTCAATGACACCTCCTAGTGGCTATATCCTTAGATGTAAGACCTAATAGGCATAAGATAAGACCTCTAGGCATTGTATGTATAAGTCCTTCAAACATATTGTAAATCCTTCTCACTTTAAATCTTCCACTTGGGCATTATATAAGACCTATGGGGACTATGCAATGAACTTGGGGGAGGTTGGTCTGAGGAATCTTGAGATCCAATAAAAACTTTATAAGACCTCTTGTAAAACATTTTAAAATGTTGGGATTATAAATTATGACAAGATGATCTTCATGTAGTCTAGAATACACGGTTTTCATTTTAGCATATCATTGTCAAAAAAGACCTAGTTATTGAGGTATTTCATTTTTTCTTTTATAGAAATTGATAGGTGATGCCCCCTATTAACATTAAGGGGGAGTGTTAATTTTATTAGGGGTTATACCCTTATAATATTTATATATTGTTCTAATATAACGTTATAAAACCTTATGTATATTATAAAACATAGACCATTTAAATAATTAATAATTTAATAAACTATTAGATTATTAATTATCTATAAATGGTAGTTTTGAATACGTGTGATCAATACCTCTTCTAGTATTTTGCTACCCCTTCTACATTTAAGGAGCTTCTCTCTCATTGAGAGGCAAGGGAATTCAAAGATCTATAATGAATTATATCACTATGCACAAGAGTAATATTTATCATGTGGAAGTAAGGAGAAGTGTCTTGCTAGACTAGTCTATGTTTTAATAGACCATTTTGTAAGTGTTATAATAGAATGATGCTTTATGGAGGTTTTTTTACTCAAAAGAATTTCCTCCACATATATAGTGTGTAGTGTGTTTAATCTATGTATCTTGTAATTCTGATTTTATTTATTTTATATTTATTTGTAATGATTAGTAACCTAAGATCCTAATTTCTAACACAAAGAAGACTACCAAAAAGGACAAGAAATTGAAGCTAGTGGAGGGAGCTTGGAAAAGAAGGAAGAAAGCCAAAAGTGTTTTTTTGCAAAAATCCTTGAGCAAGAGAAACTACATATTTTTTGAAGATCTTCTTTGAAATATGAGAAAAAAAGCTTTATAGCTCAAGCTTGACTCTCACCATATATTCTGTAGTTGGTCATGGAGGAGGAGCAAGTACTCCTTTGATGGCCAGTTTCCAAACAAGTATTTATGAATCTAGTGCTTTCATTTGCCTATGCCAAGGAGTTTGGCCTTGATAGAACCATTGTTGCTTACTTCTAGAGATTCTAAGAAGTAACTGACAATGATCTTCTTGAGTAAAATATCTCAGGCTAATTTTCTATTAAAAAAAAAATCATTTTTCACCACTCCATGTGCACAGACATTTTGTCATACAATTTGTGTTAACTGGTTTGAGTTTGCATTTTTTTTATTTGTTTGATGGACAGAGGAGTTAAACGTCATAACATTGTGTTTCTCATTCTCAATGTGAATAGCTTTCATTTACACTCAGGAATTTAACATACAAAAAATAAACCATCAACAATATTTCTGCATTTTAGACCTTGTTTCACATAATAACGTGTACAAAAATTATAGCCATAAATTATCTGTCAAATGAACTTCAAATTAACACCCCAAAGGTTGATGTGGAGTCCAAGATGGAGGTCTGAATCTGCCAATATATATTTTTGCATGGCTTCCTTAAAAGGGCATTGACTGCAAGAATAATAATCACTCCAAAAAGGGGTCGCGACTCCCTCCAAACAAGGTCGCGACTTTGTCAAATGTAGCAGAAACTTTCCCTTTTGACTCCCTCCTTCCATGTCACCCACACTCTCCCTAGCGGCGGCATGTCTTGTTTGAAGTGGCCTGGTCAATGGAATACGGGTCTTATATGGGTGGTGGCTCACAATGAATAATACAATCTCTGCAATGGAATTATAAGCTGCCACGAGTTGCTTAGAACTCTCTTTTTTCCCAAAATAACTTATTCATACCATTCAAAGCACTGGATATATATGACACATTCTTTATTAATATTTAGGCCTCATTAAATTTAGTACGACTGTATAGAATAGGGTCCCCACAATTCTGGAAATATACGGCTAGCATTGGCCTGCAAATATAATATTCAATTTATTTGACTCTATAACTCTACACTTGTCACATAGTTTGAAACCCGTCTTGGCACAAGACTTCACGAATTTCAAACGCCAATCATTGTATCCCAATGCAAGAAATTTGAATGATCTCTTCAGCAACAAGCTTGGGTAGAATCTTGCACTACCGAAACCAATGTCACTTAGGGTTTTGTCCAAGGGTTTGTCTTCTCCGAAAACTCTTCAATTTCATCAAAATAGTCGAGCATAATAAAAATGAGCTTCCAAAAGCACTTTTGTATCCCTTTTCAAAAACATTAGAATGACTTTTCAAATTTCTGCACTTTTAAAATTTTATTTAAATTTGGGAAATAAAGTGAATTGTTAATCTTCATTAAATATCTCACTAAAGTCACTTTATGAAACTGATTAAATTAATTATATAATATTACCCATAAAATATGCTTGGTCGGATAATATTAAATAATTAAATTAAAATATTCCCTGTTCCTTGACTTTAGCCTATGGGAATAAGATAGGATAATTGGTCACTTTGGATTACTCCTCGGAGGGGACATTATAGTCCTCAAAATTGCTTGCCCTCAAGCAATTGTAGATTAGGATGCTAAAGAATCTGCTCACCCTCCCAAGTGGCATCTTGCATGGGCAAATCTCTCCATTTGATTAGATACTCCTTGAATACTTTGCTCAATCTTCTTTTCTTGACATCCACAATCTCTTCAAGCACCACAACCAATTTGCCTTCCTCGTCCAAGGGTGGAAGCTCTGGGGATGATGTAATATGCTGCCCTAAAGCTTTTTTAAGGCTTGATACATTAAACACATTATGGATCTTGCTATTTTCCGGTAGCTCAAGCTCATAAGCCACTTCCCCCATTCTCCAAACAATTCTATAGGGACCATAGAAGTGAGGTTTTAATTTCTTTGCATCACTTTTCTTCAAGGAAGACTGTCTGTAGGGTTGGAGATGCAAGAAAACCAAGTCTCCCACCTCAAGGCTTCTCTCTACTCTGTGCTTGTCTGCTTACATTTTTTGTTGGTTCTAGGAACTTTGAAGATTATCTTTAAGTGACTTAAGGATATCCTGACTCTCCTAGATCCAATCCTTAGCTTTGGGAGCCCTGCTATCACCAAGAGCTAAATCCAAAAATGGTGGAGCATCATATCCATATAAGGCTCGAAAAGGAGTCATCCTATTTGACATGTGATAGGTGGTGTTGTAACAGTGTTTGCCCAAATGCAACCACCTGTTCTAACCCTCTGCTACCCCGCCACATAATTACGCAAATATCCCTCAACCCATTTGTTCACAATCTTTGTTTGGCCATTCGTCTGAGGGTGGTAACTGGTGCTGGGGGTTAGCTGAGAGCTAGATAATCTAAATAGCTCCTACCGAAAAGCACTGAGGAACTGGCTATCCCTATAGCTGACTATATTTGTAATGTCCCCATTTTAGCTCTACACTCTTCAATGGGAATTAGCCTATTTCTGGAAACTCGTAGGCTAATCAGAAATGGAAATTAGGGTTTCCTATTTTATAGGAGGTTTCAGATGCATTTTTGGAAGCTTGCATGCAGGAGTTTGGAAGTGAGTTTTGGTGGAGCTTTCTAGGTTTTCGGAGAGCTTCAGGATGATGTAACATGCATCTCCATTTGACAACCTTTCTAGGCACTTACTATTTATAGTAAGTCATGACGACTGCCCGGTTTGTGCTCAGAAGGCGTTTGGGAACACTTACTATTTTTAGCAGTTTGCTATTTTTAGTAAGTTCTATTTATGGTAGTGTCATCTTAGTAGCAGCTCAATCATCTCTAGTTCATCTTTCCATTTTTGCCAGTAAGGCAGTTCAGTTTGGGCATTGGCTTCTTCATGCCTCTTGGAGCTAAGTTTCAATAACTTAGTCTTTTTCAGTGTTGCTTTTTGGACCCCGTGCCTAGGAAATGAACTTGAAGTTGTTTTTAAAAGGGGGCCTTTGATGTGGTAGTCCAAGATGAAATATTATTATCTTTAATAATGTTTTATTTGTTCTCTTTGGTGGACACCTGGGGAAGAGATATTAAGTTATTTTAATATTTTAAAAAGTGCATTTGGAGATGGGCATCCCATGAAGAAGTTGAAAAGGTTCTTTTTTGGAGGTTTCGAATTGATTCGTTTTCTAGCTAAAGAGTCTATTTATTGGTGCCTTGCTCATTCATTCTCATCTTTTGGAAAATTTATAATGTTATGCTACTGAACTGAGTTCAGACTTTGCTACGAGGATTGCGTATTCTCTAGCTTTTGATACCATTCTTCGGGCCTGAAACTATGGCTTCCTAGATGGTGACTGAGGACCATGCTTCATTCAGGAGTGTGGATAGAGTTTAATTTCTGATTTATTACAAGCAGGTTGCTGATGTATAATTTGTTTGTACTGTTGAAGAACTACATGGCTGAAGCGAACTTCTATTGATAGCTTCACCAACGATTTTTATTTCATTCTGGGTATTAGCTCAAGCTGTGCTACTGTGGAGGGCACCCAGTTTTGCAAAGTTGTAGGTTTTAATACTGAGAATTGGATTTTTGGGATCAAATTGACCTCCTTGAGGGGGCCGTACCATTTCAAGCTTGCATTGGGATTTGTGCCAACTGTTTGCTACTGTTTTTGGCACGAATTTCCTGTTGGAGAGTGGACGCCATGACTAGAGGCTTCTATTGACTGCTGAACGAAGTCTTTCCGGGCTGTATGTGAAGAGCTATGTCTATTCTGGTGAAATTCTTACTTGTTGGTTTGATTTTTGTGTTTTACTGTTTCTAATCAGACTTGAATTATTTCTGGTTTTCTGATTATATGAGGCTGAAATCTGATTATATACATTGTATAAAGTTAAGAATAGTATCCTTAATTCATTGGTTATATTTGGCCTTCATTCTAATATGTTTTGCAGCTGAAATTCATTCATTATAAGGCTGGTTAGTAGTACTAACAGTCATTTATTTATTTGCTGCAATTTATTTCTGTATTTAGCTCCCATTGGATAAGTGGTTGAAGCATTTTATTTCCAACACTTTAAATTAATAAATTCCCCCCACTGAATAAGTGGCAGAGCGGATTCATGGTTGGCTTGCCGCCTTATAATAATTGTAATTAATTGCTCCCGCTAAATAAGTGGTTGAGCTCATGGTCGGTTATCCGCCTACTTTGTATTTCCAACATTACTTTTCATCCAAGGTCGGCTAGTTGCCTAGCAAGCACTGTAATTTCAATTTCCAGTTGCTAACGATCCCCGACACCGTATGCTCTCACTTCGCACACATTGGGATTTTGGTGATCAAAAGGTGGAGGGTTACTTTCCAAGCTGGTTTATATTTGGAGTTAAATGCTAACAGTGGTGTTTGTGCGGGTCAAAAAAAAAAAAAAATTAAGGGGGAATATTACGGTGGTATCAGAGCTTGTTTTTCTGCCATCTTGTGAGTTCATCGCTTCAGTGGTCAGTTGTGTGACAAGGAAAACTGATACTACATCAGAGGTTAGAACAGAACTCAATTTCAGTTATCAGAAGTTCTTGAAGATGATGTATATTCTGGAAGCCGTGAGCTATCTGATTTAATCATGGCTTTTGAAGAAGAAAAGAGTTTTGCAAGGTCACTTTACACCGCAGGAACAAGGCTCATTAAAGAATGTAAGACAAGGGAGGAAGAAGTGAGAATACTTCTCACGTTGGAACAATGTTTGAGCCAGGTGAAGCAGTCACCTTTAGGGTTAATTAAAACAGCATTGTCACCTGTAGTGACCTCTTTGATTCATCCCTACTGGTTGAGGCATGCAGATGTAGAAATTAGTCTGCTAATTACTTCATGCCTCAGTGAAGTGATGAGAATCTTGGCACCCTTGGTACCCTAAAAATAAAACTATGAAGAGAGTTCATATGATTGTGGAAAGCTTTCAAGATCTTGATGAAACTGAAAGCAGTCATGTTGTAAACTTTTCACACATCACCCCATTCAAGATGGGGACCCCCCTAATTTTTTGCTTCATTCGGGTCTTTTGGCTTTGATTTTGGGTCTGTCTCTCTCTGTCGGTTTTTTCTGTCTAGTGATGTACTTGCCATTTGACCTAGATTTGAATTTTGGCTAAGTCTGGAGGGCTTTCTGATGAATTAGGGTTTACAATCTTCAGACAATTTTGAGGTCAAGTTGAGTTGGCTAATCAAATTCCGAGCTTAACATTGCTATAAGGATGCTTCAAGCAGGCTCCCATTGAATTTTCACTGAATTCTGATATCTTGCTATTTTTAGTAAGTACCAGTTTGGGGCCTATTTTCTTGGGATTTTCAAATTCTGACAATTGCACTACACTTAGAACGTTGTGAGCTACCTGCTTGCCAAATTTGAGCTGAAACAAACAACTTACTATTTTTACCAGTTTTGCCTTCAGAGGCCATTTTTAGGGTTTGCATGCAAGATTTCTCAGCACATGTCTACATAATCTTTCTGGGTTTTCCGAGAGTTTCGCGACAAGGTAACATGCAAGTAGAGTTGATCACTTTTCCGAAACTTGCTATTTTTAGCCAGTAATCGCATGTTGATCATTTTTTTGGGTTTTCCTGGGTTTTTCGAGATCTCTCGGGCAGTGTGACATGCAAACTCATTCGGAAGCTGATTGGTCACTTTTTCAGACACTTAATATTTTTAGTAGGATCACTCTGGCAGCTGCCCGACACTTCAGTATCACAAACGGACCGACATGCAACAAAAACAGGGTCAAATGGAGATCGTTTGAGCAACATGCAAGTCGGATTAGGGTTTCAACTTTGGGACCTAAAATGAGGGATCAAACGCCAGAATCTCCGAAACCCAAGGTATCCCATCACGATCAGTATCTTTCAAGGAATCCACTGGTAAAATTTGAAGGCGATCTGAGCACTTACTATTTATAGTAAGTCACTTCTGAAACAGGACTATAAATAGCAGGTCAGCACGAGGCACCAGTGTGAGCAGGTCGAGCAATTGATGAGGACCCCATGGAGCGAATTTCAGATCAAACGGAGTTGCAGAGGTTCGAAAATCAAGCACTTACTATTTTTAGCAGATCCATGTAGAGGAATTAGGGTTTCCTAAAAAGTAGGGCAAAACACGAGGGTCACACGGAAGCAGCATCCAGTCATAATCAGCACCCCTCAGGCAATCGACACGCAAAGTTTGAGCTCATTTTGAACAGTTACTATTTTTAGTAGGTTGCTAAAAATAGCAGGTACATGCAAGCATCAGGCGCCAGCAGCTCAGTCACGTCACGAGGTTTGAGGCAAAGCAAAAATCCAGCCTTCCAGAGCTTGAAATCAACTTGAAATGCAAAAAAATTGAGAAACTTTCTAAAAATAGCAGGTTAGGGCAAGCTGAGGGCATCATGAACACTTCACCCTAAGTTAGACAAAAAGTTGGAAAATTCATCTAAGTTTGGCAAAATGGAAGCTTTGCATGCCAAATCCACCCTAGAAGCTTGAAGAGCCATACAAAATTCACTAAGTCTGAGAAATTTGAAGTCCAACATGCCAAATGCGCCTTAGCTTGAGAGGTTGAATTGAAGATTTGTTTAAGTCCTCAAAACTTGAAGCTTGACCCTTGAAATGCGCCTAGGATGGGAGATGGAAGCTGGAAAATTCTTCTAAGTGAGGCAAATTGGAAGCTCACCCATGGAAATGCGCCCTTGGAAGGTTGGAAGGCTGGAAAATTTCTAAGTATGATAAAATGAAAGCTCCTACCCTCATATGCGCCCTAGCAAGTATGGAGGGTAAAAATTTACTAAGTGTTCAAAACTTGAAGCTCAGGCCTCCAAATGCGCCTTGAACTGGAAGGAGGAAGCCTTGAAATTTTCTAAGGCATTGAAATTGAAAGCTTGAAGGGTCATATGCGCCCAAGAAGAAGAGGAGGCCTTGAAATTTTCTAAGGCATAGAAATTGGAAGCATCAACACCTAAATGCGCCCAAGGACATGGGAATGCATGGAAAACTTTATGAGGCAAATAAATTGGAAGCTCACCCATAGAAATGCGCCCCACTTGCATGGAAGGCTTGGAGAAATGTCTAAGTGTTGAAAACTTGAGGTAGATACCCCCAAATGCACCTAGGTAAAGAATTGAGTGTTGGAATTTTTCTAAGTCATGCAAACTAAAAGTAGGACCTAGTAAATTTTGCCCCAAGTTGAAAGAAAAGTCTAAGGCATGGAGAATGGAGGTAGGGGTTGTCAAATGCGCCTTTACCCAAGGAGGGGTGTTGGGGATGTTTCTAAGTGTCATAAATTGGAGGGAGCACCCAGCAAATGCGCCTTAACTGAAGAGGAAGTGTGGAGAATTTTCTAAGGCAAATAGACTCAAAGTATGAAGGGTGAAATGCGCCTTCACTTGAAGATGGAGTTTGAAATGTTTCTGAGGCATGAAAAGTTGAAGGAAGACCCTCTATATGCGCCTGAGAGTAGAGAGGGGGGTGAAAAGTTGATTAAGTGTTGGAAACTAAAAGCTATACCCTTGATATGCGCCCTTGGAGAGAAAGGTACTTGGAAATTTTTCTAAGTGTTGAAAACTTGAAGTAAGACCCATCATATGCGCCTAAAGTAAGGAGAAGTTGATGAGAATTTGTAAGGCAATCAAAATTGAAAGTTCACTACTCTATATGCGCCCAAGCTAATGGATGGGGTGAAGATTTAGCTAAGTGTTTGTAAAATGAAAGTTTACCCCCCAGAATGCGCCAAACATTGTAAGGAGATGAAAAGTACTTGAAATTGAAAGTGGACACCCCCATATGCGCCTAAGGCAAGAGCAAGGTAAAAAAACGTTTAAGTGTTGGAAAATGAAACTACAAGGGGTCAAATGTGCCTGAGTTGAGGGGATTGATTGGAGAAAATGCCTAAGGCATGAGAAGTTAGAGTATACAATCCCAAATGCTAGGTTGATGAGTCAATGTTGGAATTTTTTATAGGTGTTGGAAATGAGAGCTTGACTTAGCAAAAACGCCCAAGGCTGCAGAAGTTGGATAAACTTTGATTAAAATTATTTCCCAAGGTTGAAAAAAAAATTAAATCTCCCCCTTCGTTTAGACACATGAATTAATCAAGTTAAGAAATATTTTTTTCTAAGGGGGATGTTCTGGAAAGAAAATAATTACACCTTGTGATTTTAAAATACTGGAGATTGCGATTGATGAAGCTTGGGGAAAGAGATATAATTTTTTTTCCAAGGCATTGGAAAGTGGAATAAAATTTTCCCAAATGAAATAAATTTCTCCTAAGGCGTTGAGATTAAATCTCAATGAGAAGTACACCATTGTTCAAGGGTGAGATTTTTTATGCTGGAGTAATTTTAATCAATTTCCCAAAAATGTTTTAGTCAACTGAACGTTACATGCAGTCAAGGTGGGAAATTTCAAATTTTGAATAAGGAAGTGTTGTGACCTTTTCACACATCGCCCCATTGCAAATGGGGACCCCCCTAATTTTTGCTTCGTTTCGAACTTTTGGCTTGATTGTAGTTGGTTTTCTTGTTGTGTCTCTATTGTTCTGTTTGTCTTTTTGGGGATGTGCCCGTCGTTGAGTTTAAACGTGAAATTTTGGCTAAGTCTATAAAATTAGGGTTTCGAGTCTTCTGGTCGGTTTAAAGTCAAATGGAGTGAATAAATTGAAATCTGAGCTTGGTGTTGCATTCAACATGCTTCCAGCAAGTCCCCAACAAAATTTCATCGAATTCTGACAACTTACTATTTTTAGTAAGTGTCTGATTTGGGACATTTTTTTTCTCAACACTTTTGAAGTTCCGATCATTACACTGCATCCAGGGCACGTCAAGCTATTTTTTGGCAAGTTTTGAGCTGAAATGGACAACTTTCTATTTTTAGCAAGTTCACCTTCAGAAGCAGATTTTAGGGTTTGCATGCAAAGTTTTTTAGTGCATGTCTGGAGAATATTTCTTGGTTTTTCTAGACCTACGCGGTGATATAACATGCAAGATGAGATGACAACTTTCAGCAGTCTCGACTTCGGAGGTTAATTTTAGGGTTTGCTTGTTGAAGTTTTAAACGCATGTCTGGAGATTCTTTCTGGGTTTTCCAAGACCTACGCAGTGATATGACATGCAAAATGAGATGATGACTTTCTCAATTCAGCCTTCAGAGGCTATTTTTAGGGTTTGCATGTTGGAATTTTCTACGCATGTCTAGACATTCCTTGTGGGTTTTTCGAAAGCTTCGCAGTGGTATAACATGCAAATCAGGATCAGAACTTTTTTCAAAGCAGTCTTCAGAGGCTATTTTTAGGGTTTGCATGCAGGACTTTTCAGCTAATGTCAGGTTATTCCTTATGGGTTTTTCAAGAGCTACGCAGTGATGTGACATGCAAATAGAGTTGGTCACTTTTTTAGACACTTACTATTTTTAGTAGGACCACTTCGACAACTGCCTAACACTTTGGTATCACGAACAGGGCGACATGCAACGGAAATGCAGTCAAACGAAGGTCATTTGATTGACATGCAAGTCAGATTAGGGTTTCCAGCTTCGGGACCCAAAATGAGGGGTCAAATACCAGAATTTTCGAAAACCAGTGTATCCCATTGCGATCAGTATCTTTCAAGCTATCCACTGGTAAAATTTGAAGGCAATCGGAGCACTTACTATTTATAGTAAGTCACTTCTGAAACGGGCTATAAATTGTAAGTCAGTAGTAGGCGCCAGTGTGAACAGGCAAGTCATCCCATGAGGGTCACGCCATTCAAATTTCAAGTTCAACGAAGTTGTGGAAGTCTCGAAATCAAGCAATTACTGTAAATAGTAAAACACCCCCAGAAACATGCTATAAATAGCAGGTTAGCGCGAGACACCAGTGTGAGCAGGTCAAGCAAGTGATGAGGTCCCCATGGAGCTAATTTCAGGTCAAACGGAGTTGCAGAGGTTCAAAAATCAAGCACTTACTATTTTTAGCAGGTCCATACAAAGGAATTAGGGTTTCCTAAAAAGTAGGGCGAAACACGAGGTTCACACGGAAGTAGCATCTAGTCACGATCAACATCCTTCAGGCAATTCACTCACAAAGTTTGAGCTCATTCTGAACAGTTACTATTTTTAGTAAGTTGCTAAAAATAGCAGGTACATGCAGGTATCAGGGGCCAACAGCTCAGTCACGTCATGAGGATTGAGGCAAAGCGAAAATCAAGCCTTCCGGAGTTATAAATCAGCTTGAAATGCAAAAGTTGCAAAACTTTCTAAAAATAGAAAGTTAGGGCAAGCTGAGGGCAACTTGAACAATTCGCCCTAAGTCAGACGAAAGCTTGAAAATTCATCCAAGTCTGATAAATTGAAAGCTTGACACCCTCAAATCTGCCCTAGAAGCTTGAAGAGCCATGGAAATTTCACTAAGTCTGAGAAATTTGAGGTCCAACATGCCAAATGCGCCTTAGCTTGAGAGGCTGAATTGAAAATTTGTCGAAGTCCTCAAAACTTGAAGCTCACCCCTGAAAATGCGCCCTTGGAAGGAGATAGCATGAGAAATTTAGTTAAGTCTAAGAAATTTGAAGCTTGATACTCTAGATGCGCCTTGACTTGAAGGAGAGTTGGTAAAAATTTTACTAAGTGTTCAAAATTTGAAGCTCGAACCCTCATATGCGCCTTGGCTACTTGGGTTTGATAGAAAATTTTCTAAGTTATGAAAATTGGAGGCTTAGGGTCCTAAATGCGCCCAACCTTGAGGAGATGGCATGGACATCTTACTAAGTCCTTGAAACTTGAAGCACACACCCTTGAATGCGCCTTAAGGAGTTGAAGATTGATGGAAAATCCACTAAGTATTGCAAATTGGAAGCTCACCCTCTAAAATGCGCCCTTGCAAGCTTACACTGAGTTGAAAAATCTCTAAGTATGGCAAAATGAAAGCTCCTACCCTCATATGTGCCTTAGCTTGAAGGAGGAAGCCTTGAAATTTTCTAAGGCATGGAAATTGGAAGCTCCAAGGTCTAAATGCGCCCAAGGTAAAGAGGGACCCTTGAAATTTTTTTCTTAGTGTCATAAGTTGAAAGCTGGACCCCCTAAATTTGCCTTCACTTGGAGATGGATGAAAATTTTTGCTAAGTGTCGCAAACTTGAAGCTTGCCCCCTTATATGCGCCTTAAGTTGGAGGGAGCCTTGAAATTTCTTCTACGTTTTGAAAATTGAAAGTGGAAGACCCTATATGCGCCCAAGAAGGAGGAATCCTTGAAATTTTCTAAGGCAATGAAATTAAAAGCTAGCCATATCAAATGCACCCTTGGAGAGAAGGAGACTTGAAAATATTCTAAGGCATTTAAATTTGAAGCTTGACACTCCATATGCGCCTAAGGAGAGGAGAGAGTAATTAAAAGTTTCTAAGGCATGGAAATTTGAAGGAAGCACACCTATATGCGCCTAGAAAGAGGGAGGGGAGTGAAAATTTGGTTAAGTGCTGAAAATTGGAAGTCCACCCTCTAAAATGCGCCCTTACAAGCTTGAAGCTAGTTGAAAATTTTCTAAGTGTAGTAAAATGGAAGCACTACCCATGAATTGCGCCCAAGATGAGAAGGAAGTCAAGAAATATTTTCTAAGTGTTTGCAAATGGCAGGAGCACCTCCAAAATGCGCCCAAGGTGGTTGGAGGCAACATGATGTTTGAAAATATTTTCTAAGTGTTTGCAAATGGCAGGACAAAAGCTCAAATGCGCCCAGCTTGAGGAATGAGTTGGAAAATTTCTTAAGTGTCAAAGCAAGAGAAGAAATGCGCCCAGAGGAGAAGTAAGAATAAAACTTTGGTGAGAAATATTTTTCTAAGGTGTAAAATTCAAAAAATTAAATCTACCCCTTCGTTTGTAGACACATGAATTTGGCACTTTCTGAAGGGAATTTTCTTCTGGGTATTGGATATTTTCAACAAGGATATGATTTTAAAGTTTTCCACACCTTGTCGAAGATTTTACGATGAAGATTTTTGATGGGCACTTGGTTGAGAAAATTCTCTAAGGCAAAACAAAATAAAATTTTTCTGAGGCAAGAAGAGAAATAAGGTGCCTTGGCTAAAAGTTGGAGCTAGATACTTAGGTGATTTTTGATGAAATTGTTGGAGGGGGAAATATTCTTCCAAGCTAGAGTGAAGATATGAAAATTTTCTAAGGCAGATGATGAAGCAGGAGTCTTCTAAAATGCGCCCTCAGAAGGGAGAAATTTGTCTAAGGCATGAAGAATGTGAAGCTAAAGTGAAACTCGAGTATCAGGATGAAGGCGTCAAGATGGCATGCAAATGTTGAAAAGCTATGAAGAAAGCAAGGTTTGCTAGAAAACAAATGTTCCAGAGATTGATCAACCTTGGAAATCAGAGTATGAAAATCAGGTAAGTGAAGGAGAGTTTATATTATTAAGTGTTCTAATACTCTTCCTTTGTTTGCAGGATGAACATCGGAACCAGAGTGGGAGGAATTGAAGTGATGGAGCAAATACTCCAAGGCTACATTTCAACCTCAAAAGAAGAAAAGTTGCATGTTTGAAGAAATGGTAAGTGTTGGAATTTCTCCTCAAAGACCTAATACGCACTCAATTTAGAGAGGTAGATGGCGAGGAAGGAATGCTCGAGTCCAAGATAAGAAAATCCTTCAGGATCTGGGGTGGAGAAATAATCATCCTCATGCAGTCCAGAGTTAGAGGATGTCAGTTGAGAAGGAAATCATCATCGAGCAGGAGAAAGAAGTTGCCGCCTTGAAATCAGATCGAGAACGTGCCTGCCATACCCTTTCAAGAAGTTGAAGCCACAATGATCAGACTCATCCAGTTTGCAGTCAGGAAGAAGAACAGTGTGAAGGCGTTTACAAACATGAATCTTCTAGATGATGGTGAACATTAATTGCTCATTTATGACCCCACTCTTCTTGGTGGCGGTTTTTAGGGTTAGGGTTTATGTGGCTCAATCTGAGCCCTTCATTGTAATTGTAATCTGAGTCGTCCATTGGAATTGGCCAGCTATATAAAGGGGCATCCCCCCCTCATTTGTACTCATTAAACAGTAGAGATTAGAGTAGAGATAGGAAGATAGAGGGAGAACTTAGAAGTAGCATAGCGAATTTTGATAGTGTAGTTTGAAGAAGGAAAGTTTTTCCTTTGAAAACTTTGTAAGAAATTGTTGTGAACACTCTCTCAATAAAAAGAGTTTTCGTTGATGATGATCTCGTCTTTTGTTGTGAGTAGCTAGCAAGGTTTCTTCGTCCTTCTGATTCGAGTAGGATCTTAAAGTAGAATAGATTTCATTTCATGCAAGTAGTTAGTAATTGTGGAATGTGGTCTTCAATTTGAGCAAATTTCGTCTATCCATACCACTAGTGTGTTCGTTGTGTGGTCAACTGGAATATTGTGTACTTGTTGTGACCTTTTTCACACATCGCCCCATTGCAAATGGGGACCCCCTAATTTTGGCTTTGCTTTTCGGTCGTTTTGGTCTGTCTCTCTTTTCTACTATCTGTCTTTTCGGGATTGTGCCCATCATTGAGTTTAAACTGGAAATTTTGGTCAAGTCCGAAAATTAGGGTTTTGAATTTTCCAGCCAACCTGAAGTCAAATGAGGTGAATAAATTGAAAATTGAGACTAACACTGTTGTTAGTATGCTTCCAGCAGGTTTCCACCGAAATTTCGTCAGAATCCGAGTACTTACTATTTTTAGTAAGTGTGCAATTACAAGCAATCCTTCAACATTTCTGAAATTCTGACAGTCACGCTGCGTCCAGAGCACCTCAGGCTACACATAGGAAAAATTTGAGCAAAAACGGACGACTTACTATTTTTAGCAGTCCTGCTTCCGGGGCAAATTTCAGGGTGCAGATGCAGAGATTTTCTTTGCATGTTGGCAGATTCCTTCTGGGTTTTTCGAGACCTTCACGGTGATATGACATGCAAAGCATGACGATGGCTTTCAGCATTCAGCCTTCGGAGGCCGATATTAGGGTTTGCATGCAGACGTTTTCAGCGCATGTCGGTATATTCTTTCTGGGTTTTCCAAGAGCTTCGCGACAGTGTAACATGCAAATGGAGCTGACCACTTTTTGGAAACTTACTATTTTTAGCCAGTGCTTGCATGTCGGAGATTTTTCTGGGTTTTTCTGGGTTTTTCAAGATTTTTCGGGTAGTACGACACGCGAAATCATCCGGCAGCCGGTCGGTCACTTTTCCGGCCGCCTTCTATTTTTAGCAGGTATCTCTCAGGCAGCCACTCAGCACTTCAGAACTGCAAACTGACCATCATGCAACTGAAACGAGGTCAAATGGAGCTCATTTGAGCAACATGCACAAAATTAGGGTTTCAAGCTTCAGCGCTAAAAATGAGGAATCAGAGGTCAAAATATTCAAAACTGAGGTATCCATCATGATCAGCATCCTTTCGAGAATCTGCTGGCAAAATTTGAAGGCAATTGGAGAACCTGCTATTTTTAGTAAAATGTTCCGGGCGCAGGCTATAAATAGAAAGTTGATCGCAGGCTCCGGCACAGACAGGCAAGTTCACCAACAACGGGCACACTGTCCAGATTTCAAGGCAAACAGAGTTACAGGGAATGAAAAATCAGACAATTGCTTTTTTTTTAGCAGACATGAGCAGAGGAATTAGGGTTTCCTAAAATCAAGGGTGAAACACGAAAGTTAGGCAGAAGCAGCATTCAGTCACAATCAACACCCTTCAAGCAATCAACACGCAAAATTTGAAGGCATTCCGAGCAATTGCTATTTTTAGTAAGTCGCTAAAAATAGCAGGTGCAGACAGATATCCGGCATCAGCAGCTCAACCACATCTCGAGATTCGAAACAAAGCAAAATCCAGCCTTTTTAGTGCAAAATTGACAAACTTTCTAAAAATAGCAAATTAGGGCAAGCACGATCAAGTCACTCTAAATTGGACAAATGGCATAAAATTCATTGAAATTGATAAATTTTCAAGTCCAGCATCAAAAGCTTGCTTTAAAAGGCCAAAGATCAAAATCTTGAAGTGTTTGAAGAATGGAAGTTCACCCTCCTAAATGCGCCCTCAAGCTGGTAGGAGTGTTGAAATTTTCTAAGTCATACAAATTGGAAGCTCCCCCATCAAAATGCGCCCAACTTGGATAAGCTAGTGAAAAGTTTCTAAGGCAAGTGAAAAATGGAAGTTGACCCTATTAAATGCGCCCTACTTGAGAAGAGATGCATAAAATTTTCTAAGGGTCAAAATTGGAAGTTCCACCTGCCATTTGCGCCTTTGGCTGGAAGGGTGAGCTGGAAGGGAATTTAAGTATGAAAGCTTAAATTAAAAGAAGACCCCATGATTTGCGCCTTAAGGGAGGGAACTTAAAAAAAATATTCTAAGGCATGGGAGCTAAAGGTGCCTACTCCAAAACGCGCTCCACTTCAAATTAAAAGCTCTACATGAAAGTTCAATATGTTAAATGCGCCCAAGCTGCTGGAGGAGTAAAGATGAGAAAAAAATTCTAAGTGTGAAAAATGAAAGCTCAGCATGCTATATGCGCCCAGAGCCTTGAAAGGAATATTAAGCCACAAAACTGAAACCTCCACCATGCATTTGCGCCTGGAAGGAAAAAGATTAAAAAACTAAAAGCTCTAAGTTCCATACGCACCTCAGAGGGATGGATGACTCGAAATTCTCTTAGGGCATAAATTGGAAGCTCCACATGGTATATGCGCCTGAAAGCACACATCCACATTTGCGCCCCACTCCAAAATTAAATGCTTCCCATCTAATTTGCGCCTAAGGCATGGATTGGAAGTTGATGATACCAAATGCGCCCAGTATGATTAGAATTTGAAATTTTTTCTAAGTGGCAAAACTCAAAGCGCCAGAGGTGATTTGCGCCTATGATAAATTGAAAGGAGGCATAATGATATGCGCCTTGACTCATAATTATTTAAGCATGACAAATCTGGAAGTAGCCCCTTCTATATGCGCCTAGGCTTGATGAAGGGGTCAGAAAATGTTTGAAGGTCACAAATTGAAAGTCCAATGTGCTAAATGCGCCCAGGAAGGAGATGACTTAGAAAATTTTCTAAGTGTGAAAAATTTGAAGTAGAGAGGTTCAAATGCGCCCTTGAAGGATTGAAGTGCTTGAAAATTTTCAAAGTTTCACAAAATGGAAGTAGCTACCTCTAGATGCGCCCCAGGTGAAAAAGGAAGCCAAAAATATTTTCTGAGTGTTTGCAAGTGGTAGGACAAAAGCTTAAATGCGCCCAAGTTAGTGATGGAATTCAAATATTTTTCTAAGTGTCGGCAAAATTCCACCTCTCTATAGAAAAATCACGCCTGGACTTGGAAGTATGGAAATTTCGATGAAGTTGCCAGTGATGAAGTCAGGGAACGCCAGTTGCACAGGTTGATAAAAATTTTCCAAGCCAGAGCAACAGGATTTTCACAGATGTGAAGAACGGATTTAAAATTCACAGGGAAATAATTTTCTAAGGTTCAAAATTCAAGAAAATCAAATGAACCCGTTCGTCGTGCACCCATGAATTCGACGCGTTCTGATGGAAATTTTCTTCTGGGTATTGAAGATTATCGACGAGGAGTTGATTTTAAAGTCTTCCATGCTTCGCTTCGGCCTTCAGGGTGAAGATTTTTGATGGGCACCAGGTTGATGAGTTTTCCTAAGGGAAATTTGAAAATTTTCTAAGGCAAAAATGAAGAAAACGTGTTTTCAAGGTAAAATTCTCTAGATGATGAATTTGAAAGGAACTGCCTAGGTGAATTTGCTCAAATTCTTCGTGAGGATAGTTTTCTTGAGCCAAAGATGAATAAAATCAAGGTTGTTAGAGTTCCAGCAGGTGAAATGAATTTCTTGAAGATGCAGATGTGTTGAAAGTTTGTCTAAGGCATGAACTTGAACACGAAGTTGGCGATGAACGCTTGGAAGTTAGAACGTGAAAATCAGGTAAGTAAGTTGAATCTATATTATGAAGTGTTCTAATTCTCTTCTCCTCGCTTGTTTTGCAGGAGAAATGTCAAGGCCGGAGCACGATGACTGGAAGTGGTAAAGCGCGATGATATTACAACCTTCGGAGGAGGATAAAGTTATCTCGAAGGAGGAAAATTTGCAAGAAAATGGCTAAGTGTTGAGACTTAGTATAACTCAAGTGACGAAGATGAAGACCCTCAAGTGGAAGAAGTTAAAGAACAACGCCAAGAAAGAAGATCAAGAATAGTGTGAACGCATCTACAAATGGAATCTTCTAGAAGGATGATGGTGGACATTATGGCGCATTTATTACCCCACTCTCCTTTGTGGCGGTTTTTAGGGCAAATCTAGTTTAGGGCTGAGGTGGCACGATTCTAGCCACTCTATTGATTGTAACCCTAGCCGTCTTTTGGGACTTGGCTAGCTATAAAAGGGGGAGTCCCCCTCATTTATAATTCATTAGAAAGTAGACAGTAGAGAAGATCAGAGTAGAATTAGAGTAGAGGGACAACTTAGAAGTAGCTTAGAAGTAGATTGATAGTGTAGTTGGAGGAGAAGGAAAGTTTTCCTTTGAAAACTTTTGTAAGAGATTGTCGTGTAAAACTTTCATAATAAAAGATCTTTCATTGATGGTGAAATTCGTCTTTGTTATGGATAGCTAGCGAGGTTTCTTCATCCCTTCTACTTCAAGTAGCGTAGAGTAGCATAAATTTCATTTTCATGCAAGTAGATGTTAATTGTGGAATGTGGTGTTCGATCTAAGCAACTTCGTCTATCCATACCACTAGTGTATTTGCTGATGGTGAATGCGCCTTGTGTGGTCAACTGGAATATCATGCACCTAACTTCAATCACAGTTTGAATGATGGTATGCGTCGTTGTGATGGTATCTTCGTGTCAAGAGGTGGTTTGAACATCTTTAGTCATCTCCCTTGAAGATTGCACCGACTCCGTGGAAGCTGTCCGATGCGAGGCAAAGCGAAGTCCGGTTAGAAGTTTGTTGAAGTTGAGCTCCATATCCCACACCTTAGAATAGATTCAGACTCTCTTAACCCTACCCATTTCAATTCAGT
>VDFB02085164.1:0-19834 GCA_007258455.2 Sequoia sempervirens | reverse complement strand
AGGAGGGGGAAGGGAGAGGGGAAGAGGGGAATAAGGGTAGAGAGAGGGAGAGAGAATTAGGAGGGGAATAATGAGAGAGAGAGAGGGAAAAAGATAATATTTAAATATTTTATATGTTAGTAATATTAATTAGTTATATAATATTTTATATATTAGTAATATATATATACATTAAGTAAAATATAGAAATAATATTTAAATATTATACACAATAATATAATATATTATATATTAAATTATAAACTATATTGTGTATTCTAAACTAGATAAATTAAAATAAACTATAAAATATTTATTGCATTTTCTAAATCATATATTATAAAGTGTAAAACATTTTTTAAAATCATATATAAACCAAAACGGATATCTGATTTGAAACAGATATCCGATTTGAAACATATATCTGATATTTCTGACAAAGAATTTATTTCCTAGGGATTAGCCTTGGGCTTGCTTTGGTATTTGGCTTGGACATGCCAATCCTAAGAAGTCAACGCAAAAAACGTGTTTGACAACCCACCTTGTATTTCTAGACTTCGTCCATGTGGCTGACGACTTTATTTTTAGCCAAAATTGATAAAACGAAAAGGGTTTGTAGAGGAGACTCTCAGCTTTCCACCAATATAAATTATTCTTTACTTTGAATTTAATAAATAATTATTATTCATTTTCTATTATAATTACGACTAAAGTCTTGATTGATAGGCTAATTGAAAAACATCTATAAATTTCAAACGGTATCATATTTTTTGAATCCATAATATATGTCACATTCTATGCTTCGCATACTATAGGATTTTAAAAAAAAAATTGAATTTCATGAAGTTTTGACCAAGTTAAGGTGGTCAGACATACAAGTTTTTATATTTTTTAAAGTTTTAATAAAAAATTCATAATTAATTATTTACTTGAAAAAAAATTACAAAAAAATATGCATTACATCTGGACATGAGTCCTCTACTTATATCTAAAAGCTTATAAAAAAATATTATCATTTTATTATGGTTAGGGTGGTCAGATAGACACCTACTTCTTATTTTTTCCCTGAAATTTAAGTACTATTGCATTGAAATTTCAAATTTTCACCAAATAGACTTTTTAAAAAATAAAATAAACTTAGTAGTTTAAAAACTACATTCAATTTTCCACATATTCTATTCTTACATGTTTTTGAAATAATATAGATAACTTATTCAAATTTTTATGTCAAGTTTCCTAACTCTAATTTTTCTAAATTTTCATTGCCACTTAAGGGCCTATTTTTTCCATGATGATCCTGCACATTCCCTAATATTCAAGATGGATGGAAAAAATAATATTTCTAGTCAAATAAGAAATACAAGGTCTCTCATTGGATAGCTAGAAAATTTGTGTCTATGGTAGATGATGAGTATGCTCAATCCATTTTGTTAAATAGTGTCCCTTCTAAATACAATAATATCTTTTTTACTCTTATTTATATACATTCTGAAATGCTAGAAGATTTGGCTTGAGATCTCTTAGCTAAAGAAAAGGGAGGAATTGTATCTAAGATAAAGAGGGTGATTCTTAGCATGGGAATATGTTATAATAATAAATAAATCATAGGAGGTTAGATACAAAACAACAAGGAAATATTTTTAATGCAAGAAAAGATGTCTCACAACTCAAAACAATAAATTAAGTGGTGCAAGAGCATCCAAGTCCACATGCAATCAACATCAACAAAAAAAAAAAGTTTGGTTTTTGGTTTCAATTTCTATCTGGAGGTGTGATTTTGATGATTTGTAGGCAATTTCGTAGAATTCATTGTTCCACTAAAATATAAAATGCTAATATATATTTGTTATGGGATCAATTTTATTAATTAGTGAATTCATTTGCCAAATTATAAAAGGAAGAGTAAAGTGAAAATGAATTTACCATATTTTTATTATTTTATTAAGCTTTGTGGAAGAATGGAAAGGGGTGTTTGTGTTGGAGAAAACAAAATACAAAATCAAAATAAATTTTATTCTTTTCAGATTTCTTAGGTAGAGTTGCTAAATGAAAAACAGGGAAGAGGAAGATGGAGAGATAAGGGGAAAAAGAGAAAAGGCCCAAGTTTCTTGTTGCACAATAATTTGAGGGGGGGATCAGATTGAGGAGTGAAGAAAAAGTTATGAGTTTTAGTGAAGTCTACAACACAGTTCCAACATTCAAAAATGGGTTTTTTTGGGATTTTAGTTTGATTTTTAGTATGGTATTATGGGTAGATAAATTTTCATCCACCTATATTCTTGTAGATGAAGGTAGGAACTTCAATTATACAAGTTTTTAGAGAAATTGGAAGATGTTTGAATATTCAAGTTAAATTTCAAAAAGTGGTATGTTAACAATTTTCTGTGCACTTCTATGTATGTCAATTTGAATTTTCCAATTGAATTGATAATTGGAGTAAAAAATGAATGGCCTGGTAAAAGAATGAACATGTGTGAGATGAATTCTAAAGTGTTTGGATACAAGGGTGGGTTTCTTGGCAAGGTACCTCATCTTTGAGCTGCAATAAATGGTATTAGAGTAGGGGATCTTGAGTGTGGAGAGGATCCACCAGGACCTACGTGTAGAGAAGAGTTCAAGAAGGTGGTAGAGTTTTTCGAGAAGCTCAAGAGAATTGATACAAGTATGTGAGGAGTATTGATTAATTGAGAGATGAGAGGGACAAGCCATGGAGATGCAGAGTATGTGAGTTGAGGTGAGATTGTAGCATGCAAGATGGGATGAGTTATGAGGAGACCCATGAGAATATTTTTTTGGGAACAATACTGGGAGAAGAAAATGAGAAGTTTGAGTCAATGGGAAAGATGATCCATGAGGAAGTGTGGAAGATTCGGGCCAGGATAGAGAAATTGGAAAAGAGTATTGGAAAAGATGAAAGGACATTGGTGACGAAAAGCAAGAAGGAAGAGGACAACAAAAAGAAAAATAGAAGGAATAAGTGTTACAGCCCCAGAGGGAAGGAAAAAGAAGTGAGAGCATCCCCTACCAATGAAAATAAAGAAGTCAGAACGAAGATATGCCATGAGGAAGGCATGAATAAAGAAGAAGAAAAGATTGAGCAAGATGAAGCAAGTGCAGTAATAGTGACTAAAGACATGGTGAAGGTAGTGCCCCTCTACACTGGCCTTTCTGGGCATCGAGTAAGCTTGTTGATAATTGGTTTATTTGACTTAAAATCATTGATTGTGGATTGGAGATTATTTGTTGCATTTAAGATAAATAAATAAATAAAATTGTTTAGGGGTGGTTTAAGTAATAATAACATTATAGGGAAAATGAATAAGTAAAAATTGCTTAGTTACAATTCTATAATTAGTAAAGGTGGTTGCATGAATCTTGGCACGTAACGACTACAAAAGAGTGCCAAAAAAAAAGGCATACAAAAATCTCTAGACTTTTTGGGGGGTGTCTAGATCTTGAAGGATTTTTTTGGGAAATTGGGGAGATGGAAGTGTGTTTACGGAGATCTCGGAAGTGTTGAAACTATAGGCTGCGAATGGTGATCTCTACTTCAAACCCCACTCTGGCAAGCTCGGGAAAACCAAGTGCCTTATTTATTTTTATTTTAAATCTAAAGAAAAGGAAATGGAACATTTTTTATCTGCAATCGACATAGTACATGTGTTTTCGTTGTTAGTGGTTGATATTTGAGTGATTGCTTTGTGAGTTATTTTCTAGGGCCCTCTTCTTATTGCCAAATAATGAAGTCAGTGATACCGATATACATAGTTATATGTGTAATTAGTGTTAGCGGTATTCGATAAACTCATATCTTGTGCAAGTTAGTGAACCGTTTTCTGCATGGCATTTCTATTTTGTTCCCAATACTCTTTTTTTCCAACTGTGCAATCGAATAGGCTCTTTGTATTGGTTAAGGTATTTTCAATGAGTATGTTCTAATAGCTCAGTACATTTAGGAACATTACCCATCACTAGATCAGTCACACGACACAACATATAAAGCCCCTCTGTTGTGAGGTTACTAGTGAAGAATGTGTTTTCTCTGTTCCTCACATTGAAATGAACATCTCCCACTATCGAGTTTTTGCACCATTGAATCTACCCACCAATTTATGCGGCTTGTATGTGCTTCCACATTTTGCATGCACATGACTACCAGAGAACTTGCATTCTCAATACCTAACAAAAATAACCCTTTTTTGTTATGCTTTGACGAATGAACATATCCTATTCTAAAGTACTCGCTTTGGCACCAGATGGGTGGATGCTAGTAAATATATTAAGGTCTAGCTTTATGCTTGTTGATTGCTTTTGCTTGAAATTGTTTTATTTTGAAGCCTTTTCAATGAATCCATTTTGTGTTTAACCTGGAATCACCACATTTCATAAAGCGCATTTCTTTTTGAGTCATATTATCAAACAGTTCATGTTCCTTTTCTGTCTCCCTATTTCATTGACGCATTCTGTCAAATAGTTTGTGTGTCTTGTCTATGCTCTTGTGTTTTGCATGCAATAACAGTAAGTTGAAGTTGAAGGAAAATAATGGTGATCTCCTGATCACAAAACAAACAATATGCAAAATCCCCAAATTGCCTTATTGAACTGAGAAGCAGGGAATCTATTATATAGATATTCAAAATAGAGGTTACATAATGGCACACAACCATATTCACAAATATCCCAACTACAATAATAAATACATACAACCACAATATTAATAACAGGCAGCAAATTCACAAAAAGCTGCCAGTAAAGTCAAGAAATGCTACAATGGGAATTATTATTGTCATTCTCCCCCATAATGACCATTGGGAAGAACATGAAGTAGATCTCTAAGTTGTTGGAACCTTTCATGAGCTAGAGGCTTGGTGAAGATATCTGCAATTTGGTCCTCTATATTGCAGTACACAATCTCGATCAATCCATGTTGAACCAACTCTCTGATGAAGTGATGTTGAATCTCAATATGTTTGGTCCTGCTATGAAACACCATATTCTTATTCATTTTTATAGCACTCTTTTTGTCATAGTACAACAAAGTAGGCCTATTATGTATCAGGTGCAAATCCTCCAATAGTTGTCTCAACCACACTGTTTGGAATATTGCAAATGTTGCAGCTTTATACTTTGCCCTCTGCTGTAGAAAGTGATACGGTAGGTTGTTTCTTGGACGTCCAAGAAAATACTGTTGAACCAAGACTGAAAGTATAACCAGAAGTAGACTTTTGATCATCTATGGAACCTGCCCAATCTGAATATGTATAGACAATCAACTTACTATCCTCTGAATGTTGAAATCTAAGGCCATAACTTAATGTGCCTCTGACATATCTAAGAATCCTCTTAGTTGCATTCCAATGTGTTTTCTTAGGTTATGACATGAACCTAGATACCATGCTCACTGCATATGTGATATCTAGTCGAGTAGTAGTCAAGTAGATCAAACTACCAATCAACTGTATGTATATAGTGGGGTCCACTGAATCTGACACATCCAAGTTAGACAACTTAAGCCCAACTTTGATGGGTGTTGCAACTGGTTTGCAACTATTCATGTAAAAATTTTGTAGGATGTCTGAAGCATATTTTTTTGGAGACATGAATATTTCATCTTTATTTTTCCATACTTCTATACCAAGAAAATAGTGCATTTGTCCCAAATCTGTCATCTCAAATTTAGCAACCATAGCTGTTCTAAACTCTGCAAATAAAGTTGAATTGTTCCTAGTGTAGATACAATCATCAACATAGAGAACTAAGATAAAAATATCCTTATCTGAGCTCCTAGTATAAAGATTTGGATCTGATTGATAGTTGATTGGTAGTTTGATCTACTTAACTAAGATAAAAACCAATTTGATAGTATCCATTCGTGCTAAAGGTGAAAATTTTTTAGTGTAATCAATACCTTCCTATTGAGTGTATCCTTTGGCTACCAATCTAGCCTTATGCTTATCAATGCTTCCATCAGATTTATACTTAGTTTTATACACCCATCTTGTACCAACAATTTCCTTACCAGGAGGTAGCTGAACCAAATCCCATGTGTCATTCCTTTCAATTGTTTCTATCTCACTATGCATTGCTTCAACCCATTCTTCTTTTTCTTGAGCTTGTTCAAATGTTTTTGGTTCATTACTTTCCATGATTTGAGTCATCAAAGCATAATTCACTTTTTCTTGTGATCTTCTTGTCATTTTCTCAAAATTTGAATCCAACATAAGAGTTGATGGATGATTCTTTTATGTCCTTTGATATTTTTGATACTTTCTTGCTCCTGTACTAGAAGAAGTTCTAGATCATTTTCTTCTTCTTCTCCTTCTTCAACTTCATCAATCATTATCTCTTTTCCCTTTGTTTCATTTTTCTTGCTATATTTTGTTGCTTCATTGAATACCACATCTCTACTTATAATAAGCTTCTTTCCTATTGGGTCATACAATCTATATGCTTTATTTTCTGATCCATACCCAATAAAAATAAATTTTAGGCCTTTATCATTTAACTTAGACCTTTTTTGTTTTGGTATGTGTGCATAAGCAACACAACCAAATGCTCTCAACTGGTCAACACTTGGCTTTATCCTAGACCATGCTTGTTTAGGAGTCATTCCTTTAACTGCTTTTGTAGGACTTATATTTAGAAGATACACTGTTGTGCATACCACTTCTGCCTAATAACTTTTATCTAAATTCTTCTCTTTCATCATACTCCTTGCCATTTCAGCAATTGTCTTATTCTTCCTTTCAACAACTTCATTTTTTTGTGGATTGTAGGAAGTAGTGAACTCTCTTTTGATTCCATTATTTTTGCAGAAATCTAGAAATTGATTTGGTTTGTACTCACCTCCATTGTCCAACCTTATCACTTTGATGTACTTACCACTTTTTTTTTCAACCAACCTCTTGAATTCTACAAATTTTTCAAACACTTCTGATTTTGAAACCAAACAATATGTACCGAAGTTTTTCTTGAGTAATCATCAATGAAAGTTAGAAAATACTTTGATTTATTCAAAGAAGGTGTTTCCATAGGACCACACAAATTTGTATGGATTATGTCAAGATGTTGCTTAGGTCTACTGGATTTACCAATTGGAAAGCTAACTCTGTGTTGTTTTCCAACAACACATTCTTCACACACTTCTTTTGTATTTTCAATGAAAGGTAGACCCTTAACCATTTTGAATCTCTTGAGTAAGATTAACTCACTAAAACTGAGGTGACCATATCTTTGGTGCCAAATTTTACTTTCATTCATTTCACTAGACCTCAATGCTTTGTTTCCATGTGTGAAATAAAGAGGAAACATCCTATCACTTGTCATCCTTGCTCTTGCAACAACTACATTCCTTTTTAACTTGTCTCTTATTATGCACTCATTCTTGTCAAAAGTCACTTGATAATTTTGTTCTAGTATTTTTCCAACAGACAACAAATTCTTTTTTATTGTTGGAACCAATAGTGTTTCATTGATATGTTTAAATTCACCATATTCTGTTGTAACTGCAAATGTATCTGTACCTTTGCTTCCATGAGATTGATTATCTCCTAGTACTACTGTACTTTGATGTTTTTCATCCAAATTGACAAATAAATGCTCATTAGATGTCATATGTGAAGAACATCCAGAATCAATATACCATACATTATTTTCACTGGCATTTGCATTAAAGCAAGAAATATTTTTTTTTGTTTATTTTCAACAGTATTGTGAGAATTTCTCTTTTCTGCTTCACCTTGCTTACTCCAACATTCTGATGCATAGTGTCCAAACTTGTTGCAATGAAAGCATTGGACATTATTTTTATCGTAGTCTCCCCCATTGTTTCTACCTCTTCCTCTTCCAGTACCTTTGAAGTTGCTACTTCTTCCTCTGAAATTATTACCTCTTCCTCTAAAATTACTAGACCTTCTTCATTACTTTCCATCCTTTCTTCAACAGTTAACAATATTCCACTTAGTTCATCTATGTGCATAGTTGTGAGATCTTTGGAAATCTCAATTGTAGAAACCACACCATCAAATTTAGAAATAAAACTCCTTAAAATTTTCTCAATGACATGCTTGTCATCTATATCTTCTCCTAAAACTTTCATTTGACTTACTAGACCTTCTACCTTTGTTAGAAATTCATTCACATATTCACTAGTAGTCATCGTTACATTTTCAAAAAAATTCCTCGTTGTCTGTAATTTTGCAGTTTGTGCACCTTGATAAGCATTATTCAATATTTTCCATGCTTGTTAAGAATGACTAGCACCACTTATCCTAGGGAAAATAGCCTGATTAATTGCACCTTGAACCAGAAATAAGGCTCCATTGTCCTTCTTTACATTTGATTTGTATTCTCTTTTTTGTTGATCGTTCAATGCATTAAATGCAGTTGTATCTAGTTCTACATACCCTACTTGTACAATTTCCCACAAATCTTTGGATTTGAGTAGGGTTTTCATCCTAGTACACAAATATGTAAAGTTGTCTCCTTCAAATACATGAATTAACATGTTAGACATAACATTTCCTACCATGATATTTGCCATAAGAGTAATGTGCACAATAACTCAACGGCTCAACACAAAAAACCTAGAGAGATCTCTGCAAATGGGTACTCTCCTTGTCCCTTCAAATAGGACCCACATGTAAAAATATTTTTATATTGATTTTTCGAGATTAAGTGTCGGTTGCAACTGATAATGCACTTAATTACACAATATTCACTTTACAATTTTTTTTTTGATAACCCTCTAAGAAGGTTCTTACTTTTCAATATACCACTTTCTCAAATAACTAAATGAGAAAGATTTCAAAATAAAATATTGAAATTCAAATCAGACTCTAAATTTTCTTTTAAGAAACTACATTTCACGTGGCCTTATAAAGATTAAGGCTTTTAAATTCTTTCTAACATAAATCATAAGAAGGGAGGGCTTTTATGGTTGACTTTCACGTATACATAAAGGGAAAGAAAATTTTACGTGGAAATTAAAAAGGAAAGAAACTTTCATATGCAACTCTCTCCTTGCACAGGGAACAACGTTTATGAACCGTACGCCTCTTCACACAGGCAATAAGAATTTCACACAACTTTTTTTGTTTAACTTTCAAACAACCTCCTACTTGCAATAGAGAATCTGTGACTAATTCATGCCTCTTTAGATGGGCAATAAAAAATTACACACAACAATTTTCTTTCAGTTTGCACGCCTCCTTCCAACCTACAAAAACACAAAAACAACAAAACACAAACACAATAGTTTCCTTTGACTGTGATTTTCGATCAACAATTTCTAAACTTCAGTCCAGCGAACTGGAGCTAATGACTTCAACTTCAACAAAGATAATCTGCACTCTTATCTTTTCTGGATCTCCTACAATGACTGGTGGATTTCTCTTTACCTGGCTTGGCTCTGATACCAAATGAAGGAAAATAATGATGATCTGTTGATCAAAAAACAAGCAATATGCAAAAGCCCCAAATTTCCTTATTGAAATGAGAGGCAGGGCTGAAGGCAGGAGGCAGAGGAGATAAAATTTTTCACACACAGTAAAAATTTAAAACATAAAATATTATTTTCACACACACAGAGCTGCTGCTCGTAAATTTTCTATTCACCTTGTTAAAAATAAATTACAATTACAAAATATATGCTCCAGGTAAAAAGTCACGTGAAGAATTTTCACGGATGAGAGGAAACGAATACATTTTTTCAAATTCACCTAACTAATTTTTCCCCCGTCAAAATGCATTTAATACAATGTCCGTTACATACTTTTCAAACTTAAATATTAAATATTTCGCATCCCGATATTTCCTTTGGTGGTGGCGGCTTTCTCCATAGTTCCCCGCGGTATCGCGAAGGTTAAAAACTTGATTACGATATTGCGGGCAGCTGTTAGTTGACGGCCCGGTAAACTGCGACGGTTACAAATAAAACAAACTTTTACTGAGTCTCCCGTGATATCGCGATGAATATTTTATTAATTGCGATATAGCGGGCATTGGCTGGAGGTACGGCAGGCGGTTGATATAAAACAAAAACATTACCGAAGACTCCCGCGGTATCGCAATGGCTAATTTATTGATTGCGATATAGCGGGCGGTGGTTGGAGGAGACGGCAGCAGTTAGGGTTAATATTCCAACACTCCCCCTTAAGCATAACTGCGCTGTCCACCATGCCCAATCTGTTTCTCTGAAAAATAAAATTATCTCTTCCCAGCGACTTTGTAAAAATATCTGCACTTTGTTCTTCTGATCTGCAAAATTCTAAAAATATATCACCATTGTTAATTAATTCTCTGATAAAATGATACCTGGTATCAATGTGCTTGCTTCTCTTATGAAAGACTGGATTCTTCGAAAGAGCAATGGCTGAATTGTTATCACAGTAAATTTTTGTTGCCTCCATTTGTTCATTTTGCAATTCTTTCAAAATTCTTCTCATCCAAACCGCTTGACATGCTGCACTTGTGGCTGCCACATACTCTGCTTCGGCTGATGAAAGACAAACTATTGGCTGCTTCTTTGAAGACCATGAGACAACTCTTGTCCCAAAATTAAATACATAACCAGACGTGCTTTTTCTGTCATCAATGCTGCCAGCACAGTCACTGTCTGTGTATCCTATGAGTTTGAACTCATCTGAACTTGAATACTTGATGCCAAAATTTCTTGTTCCACTTACATACCTTAAAATTCTTTTCCCTGCTTTCCAATGGGTGTCTTTTGGTGTTTCCATAAACCTAGAAATCAAACTTACTCCATACATAATGTCTGGCCTTGTGGCTGTGAGATACATGAGACTTCCAACAAGCCTCTTAAACAAAGTTGGATCAACATTAGACCCTCTATCATCCTTGCTTAGTTTCAGACACTGTCCTGTAGGTGTTGGTGCTGGTTTGCACTTCATCATATTAAACCTCTTCAAAATGTCATTTGCATATTTTGACTGTGAAATAAAAATACCATTTTCATTTTGATTCACCTCAATGCCTAAAAAATACTTCATCAGACCTAAGTCTGTCATTTCAAATTCTTTCTTCATGTCTGCCTTGAACAGATCAATTGACAAATTGCCAGTGAAGATTAAATCATCAACATATAAGCATACTATTAGTATTTCACCTTCTTCATTCATTTTTGTATACAGTGTGGGCTCACTGCTACATCTATTAAATCCATTCAGCAAAAGATAACTGTCTATTCTGCTGTACCAAGCTCTTGGGGCTTGCTTCAATCCATACAGTGCCTTTTTCAATTTGTAAACTTTGTCTTCTTGACCTGTAATTTCATACCGTGTGGCTGATCCACATAAACTTCTTTTCTTCTAAATAACCATTTAAAAGCTGACTTTTACATCCATTTGAGATGAGACCACTTATTCTGAGGTTGCTAATGCTAAAATCATCCTTATAGTATCCAATCGTGCTACAGGGTGCAAATGTCTCATTGTAATCAATTCCGGTCTGTTGTGAATAGCCCTTTACAACCAATCTTGCTTTAAGCTTCTGAACTTCATCTTTTTCATTCAATTTGGTTTTATAAATCCATTTCACTCCAATTACATCTTTGTCTTTTGGAAGACTGACTAGTTCCCATGTCTGATTCTTTTCAATTGCTTCAATTTCTTCATCCATAGCACTTACCCATTTATCATCTTTGACTGCATCTTCAAAATGAACTGGATCTTCTATTTGAGAATAAAATGCACAAAGAGAAATCTGATCTGAATTATTCTCACCTTCATTTTGCTCATATATATCTCTTATGCTTCTGATTTTCTGTCTTCTCAGACTTGCCAATGTAGGATTTGACATATCACTTGAACTTGTGGAATGTGGACCCGATGGTCCTGCTGTAGATGGTGTTTGTTGTCCTCTTGTTGGACTGCTTCCTTGAATGATTGGGGTTGTTCTTATAGTTGATGCCGGTGTCACTTGTGGACTACTTTGCTGAGCTTGAATGGGAGTGGGAGGAGTCACAATAGCTGGAATATTTGTTGATGCTGAAACTTCATTCTCCTCTTGAGGTATACTAGCTGAAATATTGACTGTCTTCTCTATACTTCCATCCCATGCTTCATCTTCTACAAATTGTACATCTCTGCTGATTATAACTTTCTTTGTTGTTGGATTATAGAGCTTATAAGCTTTGGATTCTTCACTGTATCCAACAAATATACATTTTTCTCCTTTGTTATCTAGCTTCCTTCTCAATTCATCAGGCACATGTGCATATGCTACACATCCAAATACTCTCATGTGAGTAACACTGTTTTCTTCCTGTCCATGCTTCTTCAGGTACTATATTCATGACACTTTTGTTGGACACCTATTCATTATATAGGTGCACAAGATATTTTACGCCCAATATTCATTTGACAAATGTTTGGCTTTCAACATGCTTCTAGCCATTTCCATGATTGTTCTGTTTTTCCTTTCAGCTACTCCATTTTGTTGAGGTGTGTATCTAGTTGTGAATTGCTTGTGAATTCCATGATCTTTGCAAAAATTAAAAAATTCTCTTGAAATATATTCACCACCTCTATCTATTCTCAACACTTTGATATAATAACCACTCTGTTTTTCAACCAAATTCTTGAACTGACGAAACAGATCAAACACTTCATTTTTCTGCTTTAGAAAGTAAACCCATGTTTTTCTTGAATAATCATCAATGAATGTCAGAAAATAAAAACTACCACCTATTGAAGGTGTTTGCATAGGTCCACACAAATCTGAATGTATAATTTCCAAAGGGGCTTTTGCTCTAGTTGACTTTCCTGCTAGAAATGATTCTCTATGTTGTTTTCCTAAAATGCACCCTTCACATACCCTTTCTGGTTTTTCTATTAAAGGTAGTCCCTTGACCATGCCTTTCCTATGAAGTAGATTTAAACCTCCAAAGTTGAGATGACCAAATCTCAGGTGCCATAACCAGTTTTCATCTTTTATCTCAGCTTGAAAATTTGTCTGCACTACTGCTGTAGTTTCTTCTCTACCCACTTGTGAATTCATTAAGTGTTGTGCATGAGCATAATTTATATTCAAATCTGGCCTTATCTTTAAGGGAAACATTCTGTTGTTTATCATTCTGACTTTTGCAATAAGCTGGTTGCTTGGGTATTTGTCTAAAATTGTGCACAGACCATTCTTAAAGGTTACTCTATACCCTTTTTGAACCAATTGCCCTACACTCATTAAGTTATGTTTCAGACCAGGCACAAAATACACATCAGAAATATACTTTTTCTCCCCCTGTTTAGTTAGAATATTGACATCTCCTTTTCCTTTGACTGACACCTTGTTGTCATTACCCAATGTAACATCAGATTTTACATTCTCATTTAAACTTGAAAACATTTCTAGATTCCCTGTCATATGATTGCTACAGCCTGAATCTAAAAACCATACATCTTTTTCATTTGCTTGAGCAACATTACAAGCTAAAAACATTGTTCTCTTATCTGAATCCTGATTTTGACCTTCTCTTGAAAAATTTGCATTTTGTCTATTATTATCATACTGCTTCTTTCTACACTCATTCATATAATGCCCATATTTTTTACAATAGTGACATTGGACTTGAGATTTCTCATACCTTTGATTTTGTGACTGATTCTGTGATGGGTTTTGGCTTGAGCCTTGATTGCTGCCTCTTCCATTTGAGCTTGATAAACTGTATCTTTCACCTCTGTAAGAGTTTCTTCCTCTTCCTCTTGATCTACCTCTGCCTCTTCCTTGACTGACTGAAGCCTGAGTTTTGAAAGCATGCTCCAGTGATGTATCTGCTGACCTTTTCAGCCTTTGTTCATGAGAAATTAGAGATGCATACAGCTCATCAACTGAGAACTGTGAGAGATCCTTTGTCTCTTCTATAGCAACTACAACCGGTAGAAATTTTGTGGGCAAACTCCTTAAAATCTTTTCAACAACTCTGGTATCTTCCAGATTTTCTCCATGAGACCTAATTTGATTAACCACCCCAATGACTTGGGTGTAGAATGAATCTACAGATTCATTGTCCTTCATACATATTGTTTCAAAATCTCTTCTCAGCATTTGTAGCTTTGCTGTTTTAACTTTTGCCATGCCTTGATAGGCTGTTTGAAGTATGTCCCATGCTTGTTTGGACTTTGTTGCTGCTGAAATCCTTGGAAAAATGCTCTCATGTATAGCTTGAAACAGATAAAATAAAGCCTTTGAATCTTTCTTCCTTGTGTCCTTTAATAAGTCTTTCTCTGCTTGTGTTAAAGCATTGTATGCTACTGCATCTGCTGGCTCTGCAAATCCATTCTCTACTAAATCCCATATATCCTGTGAGCTAAATAGTGCTTTCATTGTAATTGACCAGTACTCATAATTCTTCCCATTAAACTGTGGAATTTGTGGGTTTGTCAAGCTTGTGCTTGTTGCCATTTTTGAAATTTACCCAGATAATCTGCTTTGATAAAATTGCTCTGATAATCGAACTTGCTCTATTTTCACACACACAGAGCTGCTGCTCGTAAATTTTCTATTCACCTTGTTAAAAATAAATTACAATTACAAAATATATGCTCCAGGTAAAAAGTCACGTGAAGAATTTTCACGGATGAGAGGAAACGAATACATTTTTTCAAATTCACCTAACTAATTTTTCCCCCGTCAAAATGCATTTAATACAATGTCCGTTACATACTTTTCAAACTTAAATATTAAATATTTCGCATCCCGATATTTCCTTTGGCGGTGGCGGCTTTCTCCATAGTTCCCCGCGGTATCGCGAAGGTTAAAAACTTGATTACGATATTGCGGGCAGCTGTTAGTTGACGGCCCGGTAAACTGCGGCGGTTACAAATAAAACAAACTTTTACTGAGTCTCCCGTGATATCGCGATGAATATTTTATTAATTGCGATATAGCGGGCATTGGCTGGAGGTACGGCAGGCGGTTGATATAAAACAAAAACATTACCGAAGACTCCCGCGGTATCGCAATGGCTAATTTATTGATTGCGATATAGCGGGCGGTGGTTGGCGGAGACGGCAGCAGTTAGGGTTAATATTCCAACAAGGGCATCTATTATATAGATATTCAAAATAGAGGTTACATAATGACACACAACCATATTCACAAATATCCCAAATACACTAATAAATACATACAAAAAGAATATTAATAATAGACAACAAAGTCACAAAAGGCTGCCAGTAAAGTCAAGAAAGGCTGCAATGGGAATTATTGTTGTCAGAAGTTAGAATTCGCTGCAAATAGTTTCTTGAGTTTTGTCTTCCAATGGCTATATAGTGTATCTTGCTTGCCTTTTTTATTTCTTTTGGGAGTGATATCTTGAGGTTATGCTGATATGTGTTGGCAAGCAATTTATTTTGTTGGTATTTGACTTATTCTCTTCGGTATTGATTTGCCTACTCTTCCTGCGATCATATTTAACAAGCAGTGTAATGTGTTATATTTCAGTGCGTTTATTGTAAGCTTGAATGGTGTTTGATTTCGATGAACATAATGGATACTTTGTAATCAATATCGTACTGTGTACATATCACTGTGTTGTATAACCAATACTTGACACTTTGATTTAACCCCGATGATTTTTTTTTGTATTTGGTATTTGACGGCTGTGTCTATATTTGGTATTCATTATTGTTAACCGGATCCTTTTATGATATCATTTCCCTACGTCTTAGTTTCCATTATGTCTGATTCAAACTAATCTTTGCATCATGCATCCCTTGTGGGCTCTATTTTTGTATTTGTGGGAATTTTTTTTAATTTGATTTACCTTTCTATGACTTAGACTACAGATTCGACCAGTCCTTGTTTGAGACTTTACCTTGATTGTATGTGTGTTGTGAACTCATAGTTATTAAATTTAGTAATCATGGCAAACAATATGTTAGTAATTCATTTCTTTCCAAATGCATTTTCTTGAAAGTTTCTTAGTCTTTTTTCTCAAATTCATCTTGCACGCTTGTCTTGTGTAAGCCGTCTTTCAAATCGTTCATTTAGCATCACCAATAACCTCCTTAATGAGATCATTGTCCCTACTTTAAATGATAGAAATGATTCACCTCTCTAAGATCAATCTCTTGTGATCAGCCTTTGCGTTTTTCAATTGGAATTTGTATGATAAGTTTCTTGGTGTGTAACAAATACGATAGACTTAGTGGTTGCTCTATGAATTATATAAAATTTCATTTGTATGCCTCACTGTAAGCTAGTCACTATTTTCGAGATGTTGTGTCTTGAATTTCAGTCTTATTCCTTTTAGTTGATGAAATGTACTGGTGGATAAATGATCCCTGCATCCTCTTGAAGGCCAATATGGTGGATACCTGACAATGACCGAATTTTGTGTTAGAAATTGTATTACCCTTGCATCTGGATGTTGTTGTACTCTCTACTTGGAAAAGCTTTAAACAAAGATAGGCTTCAAATTCAACATTTGTTAATACACTGCCTTTGGGATATCCCTAATATATGGCTGTTGATCGATAGTTAAGGGGTTCCTAGCATATGGAGTCGATTCTTGTCTTGAGAATAGTTAATGTTAGTGGATATATCAAATTCTGCTCCATGGGTTCCAACATTATGCAGTATGTACATTGTGATTACCTGTATTTGGACGTTTCATCGAGGTCTAATCGTGACTATAATTATTTACATTATATATATATATGATTTTGCTACTATTCCATATGGAAAAATATAGGAGTTTTGTCTTATTAAAAGATACAAGGTTATATGGAAATAATAATATAAATAAATATAAATATACATATATATATATATATGTATATATGTATATATGTGCTCATAGGTATTGTATACTTGTAAAAGAGGGTTGTTACTTTTAAATATAAACATAGTTAGTTTAGAAATATAAGGAGAGCAATAAGTATATATATGAAACAATAGATTAATTCTATTCTGTGCTGAAGGATTATAAATTGTACTGGTTGTGTTTTAAAGTTTATCTCATATTCTTGCTTTTGTCATAAAAATTGAGTTCATGTAAGAAGCAAAGTAATTGAATTATGACATGGAATGTTTGGGAGATATTGTTCAAGTTGAGTCATAATGTGAAAATTAGCTTTTGGTCTCAGTGTTAGAAATAAGTGGTGTTGTCCTTCTTATTCACTCTTTGACAATTATTTTGTTCCACCTTGTGCTTAAAGATGTATTGAGAGAATAGTTGTTCATGTATCGATGATTGAATTATGTAAGTCCTCTATAGATTCATTGTTTATAGTATTGGGGTTGAGTTCTTGTATGATGTTTTGTTTGGGTGATTTCAGATGAATGAATTAGAGTAATAATTAATGACCATCGATTTCTTTTATGACTGGTAAATAGACAAACTATACATTTATTGTGTAGTTGTTGTTGGTTAACATGTGGGGTGGAATGATATCTTCTATGGACATTTGGTTATTAGGCTAATAGCTTTAGACATTGTGGTTGTTTTGATTTTGAGTTTGATGTTGAGTATGAGATCAAGTTATTGTTGCTACTTCAATTTGGAAACCATTGTGTTGCAATCGGTTTGCTTCTAGAGGCTTGTGGGGATATGATTTTTTTTTCTTGCAAGAATTGGTATGGGGGCCGGTGACCTAGGAGGTTTCACCTTGGGTAACTCATATCATTACCTGAAGTATTTATTTGAATTTTGTGTTGTCTCGCTTGAAAGAGGGTGGTTCCATGAATTTTTTATTCTGATGATGGTTGACATTTACACTTGGATTTTGTTTATGTGGGTTTAAGCCTTGCACTTGAATGTGGTTTTCGTTGCTCTGAAGTTCTAGTGTAAGATGGTGCATGCCTCACTTGGTGCAGTTATTTTGGAATTTGGTATCTTGTGCAAGTTTGCTTGCCCATTTGTGATTTTGAGATTTTGTTGTTAATTGGGGGAGTGGCTCACAATAGGGGTCTGACGCCCAAAGTGGTTGGTCTAGGGTAACCCTTGTGAGTTTAATCAAGTGGTAACTAAATTAATTAATTAGGGGGTTTGGGTAGTTTCACATATTAATTCAGATAATGTGGCCTCATTCATGGGCCCAAGTGTTCGTTTAGGCTTGGGATGAGTGGGAAGGCCTAAAATGGCAAGGTCAACTGTCTTGCCTCTGCATAGTAATTTTGCAAGGTATGTTGATCCCGCATAGCATGCATGGGGGCTCGGCGGCTAGTAGAGGTTACTAGGATGACCCAAGATGGGGCTGACAGTCTAGGAAGGTTACGCCAGGGTAACCTATGTCTACCTATGCGATGACACTCCACCTTTTAACAACCTTGTATGTTGTTGTTCCCTTCTTATTGTTCTTGAGCCTCTAGAAGCAGATATTTTTATGTGTTTGTTGATGCTTTGTTATGTTGCCTTGTGATGGTTATTTATTATGATGTTTACGTCTTGTGTTGGTTATTCCTTGTTTTGGAGGTTACTTTATGTTATTGTTTCTCTTGTTGTGAAGTCTTGTAAACCTTGTCTTTCTTGATGGTTTTCGTTGTGGCCCTTGTTTTCATCTTCTAGCACGAGGGGTGGGCCTTAGGTCCACGTGGGCAAGTGGAATGTGCTATGCACCCCATTGGGTCCCCAGCCAAGATTGAGTTGTACCATTGGCAGTGACTCTAGGATGTACCAATGTTGGAACCAATCATTATGATTTTTAATCATCCTTATTATTTGTATGTTAATCATCCCATTCATGTTGGGAATCACTATTGTATTAGAGTAACCTTTGATCGATGTATCTTGATGTTACAAATGTATATCCCATGTTCATGATATTATCTTATGATCATTGATGTAATGTAATAGATGATGTTTGTTCATTCTTTTGATGGTGTTAGTGATATTCAAATGTAATGTAGTCATGTAATGCCAAGGGACTTTGTTATGTATTATACATGTATAGTTTCATTTCATGTGATGTATGTTAATATCATGTTGCATGCTAGTAAAAAAATAGGAGATTGTGCCATTAATGCTTGATGTATTAGTTTCTTTTGGGGTTGTGTGGCGGGGCATTACATTGAATCAATAGAATGTGAAGAGGTTGTGATAGATATTACAGTGAAGGATGATGTTACAGCCGAGGAGAAGGACAAGATAAATAGTATATTGTATTTTGTGATGATGTTTATTTCCATGTTTTGTTTGCTATTGAAGAATATGGAGAAGAGTGCATGGAAATATTTAATTTCTATGGGAGGATGTTGCAGATGGTGATATGGATGGTGGAAGATTTTGGTGGGGGAGGTCAGTCTATGATGGGTTAAATCCCATGAGTGGGGAGCAAAGAGGAGGAATAATTTGGTGGAGGAGGATGATTCATGGTGGATATGAATCCATGAGGGGAAGGAAGAAGAGGGTGTAGAATTTCTAAAGGGAGTTGGCATGTGTTTTGGAACGATGCTAGAAAAAGAGGAAGAAGGATTGATCTTGAGCACTTGGACAACAATGGAGTTCACTGTAGGTTGGTTGCAACATAGAAGAGTAGTTCAACTACTCAACTCTATCTTTGTGAGCCTATGCTCACAAATTTCCTACCTGACATGTCTAATGCAGGAGTATCCGAGTCCACATGCAATTGATATCAACCCAAAAAAAATATTTTGGGTTTTGGTTTCAATTTCTATTTGGAGGTGTGATTTTGATTATTCGTAGGCAATTGTGTAGAAATCATTGTTTCCACTAAAATATAAAATGCTAATATATATTTGTTGTGGGATCAATTTTATTAATTAGTGAATTTATTTTCCAATTTATAAAAGGAAGTGTAAAGTACAAGTGTATTTACCATATTTTAATTATTTTATTGAGCTTTGTGGAAGAATGGCAAGGGGTGTTTGTGTTGGA
>VDFB02085162.1:0-14286 GCA_007258455.2 Sequoia sempervirens | reverse complement strand
ATTTGAGTTGTTCTAGTTTACCATCGACAATGTTAATAATTTATTCTGTTGAATTTCTTCATGATCTACAAAAGTCCTATTTCATTCCCACGTATTACCCTTTTCACAAAACATAGAACACATTAGCGAATCACTTGAACTAAATACATTTTATTCTTTTGTCTATATCAATTTAAATATTCTTATTTCCTGATGCTTGTAAGAATCTAAATTTGCATACTTCTCATTCTTTTCCATCTAATTGTTAAGACACCTTTAATAATAAAATTTACTCCCATCATCATTTAACTAAGTCGAGGAAAACTTAGAATGTTAAGCATGTAGTTGAGTGCACTCAAATTGTTGTACTCTTATACTTTCAAAATTTGAATATATAACTCTCAATTTCACAAACACACACACACACTCTCCATAAAAATATTCTAAGGTAATGTAAATTAAAGATTTAATCATTTATCCCATCAACATTTCCATTGCTATATTATATTTAAATAATTCACTAATCTAGCATAATTAGACTTCATAATAAGGTCACAATGGTCATATATAGGGTTGGGCCTCACAATGGCCATGGTGTAGTACCCTCCATTTTGCATATGTTTTCTGTTAGCATGTTTTCACATTGTTAGACTTTGGTACTTTGTTTTGCATATTTTGATCGCTGACTTTAGAGCAACAGTGGATTCATTTTGGTGATATGATGATACATTGTATGGTGACAATTAATTTCTGACATGCTTTGTAATAGCGTAGATGTTTCCTTCAAATGTTATTGCTATATATATGTTTATGGTAGATTAACAATTATTTAATTTGTCGGGCTTGATGTGACGTGTATTGGTGTGGAGAACGGAGTTGCATCACTCGCTTGCAAGTGCCCTGTGATTTCCATGATTTTCTCCACACGGTGTGTTTGTACAATGGATTATATATATGTATGTCATTTGTTTGGTTGCAGGATTGCAGGTACATGACACCGACTCCACCTGGTTACTCAGGTCTGAGCGTGTCAAGACTCAACGGAAATGTTGATTGGGAGGTAGTAACATGGTTTATCCTAGTCTAGTCTTAAACCCAGTCACAGTATATGTCAGTTTTAGTTTGGAGTCTTTGGTGGTCTTGTTTGTGCCTGATTGGATTAATTGTTTTGAAAGGAAAATTTTGTCAATTTAATGATAGTTTGTTATTCTTTAATTTACTGTTTATTTAAATTAATTTTAAATGTTAAAAATAAGTTTTACATTTTATTTAATTAATTAATTAGTTTGTTTGGTTAAGTAATTTAATCATTGAGATTAAATTCATTTAATTAAATAAATTAATTAATTGAATTAAAATTGCTTTAATTGTGTGAATAGATTTAAATTTAAAATTAATTGTTATGTGGGTAATGGTATTTTAATTGTTAGATAAATAAATTAAATGAGGAAAAAGGGAAATTTGTATTTTGAAATTTGAAGATTTTAAATTCTTTAAAATGCATGAATTTTTGATAAGGAAGAAAGAAAAGATTTATCCAGGAGGTGGTTAGAAGATATTTTCTTCTCGACATGTGTGGCAGTGGAATTAATTGCTTCTTGTTGAGGATTTTCTCGGATGTTATCTAGGATTTGGGGAAAAGAGAAGATTACTTCTTCACGGGAAATGAAAGAATAGGGTTCTGTTTAAAAATATATTGGTTTGAGTAAATTTGTGAATTTTGCTTTGGGATTTGTTGTATATTTCTTGAAGATCTCTTTGGGTTGGTTTTAGCATCTTTCTGGATTTTGTGTTCTGGAGAAGCTTTGGAGGATTGCACGCAACAAGCAGTAAAGATTCTCCCCTACAGACAAATTTCAAGCTACAGGAAACAGGTTTTTCACTGTTATTTATTTGAATTAATCCTTTTGAAAAGTTTGTCTCTGAATAAGAATTAGTATTGAGAAGTTTTGTTAAAATTGTTTAAAAATCGTGCCTATCGAAGAAATTGTTTGTGATTTAATCTATGTTCTTCTCGGCAAATTAGTCTGTAGAAAATTTGTTATTTCCTTGTTAAAAGCTTCCTGTAGGAAATAGTTTGAATTAAAATTTGTGAAGAGAAATCATTTATTTGGGAAATGAAACTGAAACCTCAAAATTAAATTAACATTGGAGTAGATATCTTGAAGGTTCTTGGTCCCCCTTTTGAAAAAATTAGGGGATTGCATCTAGGGGGTAGCATATAATTGCTTATCTTGAAATACGATGATGGGGTACTACCAAATGGTCTACTAAATGGTCTACTAGATTATAGATAAACTATTATTAAATACATTCCCACCCTCTATAATATATGGTTTGATAGATTATTGATATTTTAAAATTATTTTTCTATAAATATGCCATTGATTTTGATAAGTATAGGAGGAATAACAAGGGAATGGAAGTTAAGGCCTTCCAAGGTTAGATGCCCAAACTAGAAGCAATACAATTTTGTAATAATTTTTTCTAGGATTCATTATTATCACAAGATTTGATGATCCACTTAACACATAAGGCAATACCTTACATATTAACATCAATAAGGCCTAGCTCACTAGAATTTCCTAGCAAGCAATAAAGATCCAAAACAACATGGTGAAAATATTTACTATGGTTTGAATTGGACTAGATAAAATCTCATGTAATTTTATGAAGCTTGAGGTATGATGGTTTAGAAGGAACCTAGCATGAAGATTCTAGTACAATGCATAGTTACGAGTAATTTATAGAGAAATTATTTTAAAAAATTCCAATGAAAGTGGTTGCTTATCTAATAGGAAATATTTTTCTTAATTCTATAAACTACATACTACCATAGATTGTATTGACACTTCTAAATCGCAAAAGGAATTTCCAAAACTTAAAATATTTACTCATAGTCAATGAGATTCCAAATAAAATAATTTGTTCAATTCAAAAGCTAGGAAAATGGTTGCTACCATAGTACCATGTTTGATTACATTAGATACTATAACCTAAAATAAGAAAATAAGTGTTAAGACACTTGAAGGCTTGTTTAATTTTGTCATCATGATTAAGGAGCATAAGTAAAAAGTCATCCAAAGATTGCACATTGAAAATTTATTGAAAGGACCTCGTCTTGAGCCACCGTTTGCTAATATTCATGTAGTCAACACACAAATGAGCAAAAGGATATTTCATTAGAATGAATTTATCTCATAATGCCAGTAGCAGGTTTTTTAATTTAATGAAAACTTAATTAAAAATTCTATATTTCTTACAACAAAGTGCAAAAATATTTTTAAAATATTAATGCTTTCTTAAAATAAATTAATGTCAAATAGAAAAATATTTGTTCAAAAATACCATGTGAAAAGCATCCTTATACTCTTAATTCAAATGTATTAACTTCGTAAAAGAATAATAGTTAACTATTGAAGCAAGTATCATGGAAAAGTCTAAAAGGATGCAGCAGGTAGGGAAAACCTAAAAGGTCGCAAAGATTTTTTCTGTAAGTTCCTTCGCAATGGATTGAAACAAAGATGTGGGATTGATGAACAAATCTCTGTAGTTTTCAATGGATTGAAATAGAAATGTGAGATCGATGAACAACTCAGAGTTTGCAATGGATTGAAATAGCCCAGATGGCTTAGAAATGACCATTCATGATAGGAAACACATTTCGACTGTTGTGATGTGAAACAACACTTTCTCATCATGTTTCTAGTAACACAAATTAACTCATAGTTGGGAAAAACAAATCTCTTTATCTTCCAAATCATATATCTTGGGGCATTCTCTATTGCAATAGTATTAAGAATTGGGGTTTCATGAATGAATTGATCTCCTCTCTAGTAGTTGGTTTTGGACTAGGGCATGAAAGGTCGTATGTACCAACTCTGAGATGATGAACCACATTTCTCTATTACAAAGTTTCAAAATTTAGTTTCAAGAGAAAAATGCAAATCGTAATGCTTTATAAATGAATCCAACCAAATGTGTTATACCTAGAAGATATACAACTCCAAATGTGGAAGCTATGCCATTTGTTTAGGGGCATGGAAATATAGAGAAGGGGGATTCATTGCTCATGAGTCTCTTCATTCTCAAGAGAATCCCAAGGAGCAAACTACCAAAAACTACCTCAAGCTTAGTCTAAAGTAGTTGAATGAAGAAATCACAAAGAAAGATTTACTGAGAGTAATACTTAGTCAAGTTGATTTAGGATTTGAGAGAGTAGAAAATAGAGGTTTCTATCATAAAGGAGGTAATCTCTCGACTAACGAACTATAGTGCGAGATCAAGATGCCAACACAATGTGCTAGGGTCCAAGGGACGCATTGGCATCCTAGGTAGACATAGAGTCACAACCCAAGACAAAGACACCAAAGTCCTACTTACGTCCTCAAACCTAAGGTCTAATTAATGAAACAGATGAACAAAAAGAGAGATATACAAGAAAATCACATGAGAAGAGGATAGGAGTTAATCTTACAAAAAATCGTGTGCTCAAAGTCTTCCTCCAAGCTCCACTTTGATAACCCACACACAATACGAATGATGAAAAATGTTGGGGCTGTTTTGAGGCTTGCCATAGTCAAACCCCTATTTCGGTGTTCCCACCTCCATGGGAAACCAGATAGATAGATAGAATAAACAAAATGGACAAATAGGAAGTGGTGAAAACAATCCTCACTTGAGGAGGATCCGCACCATAAAATAACAAATGAAAAAACTTATCTAATCTATTTGCAAATAGATAAGAGCAAGAGAGTGTTACCAACAATCTTTGGTCCCCTCTTGAACACACAGACACACTATTGAATGCTTGCTAGAGAGTTTTGGCTATTGGAGGGACTTAGTCTGACAAAGATTTTTTGTAAAAGACATGCTGTCAAGAGTAGAAGAGGCTGAGAATAAAGTGAGATTGAAAAGAATGAGAAAGAACCTCCCAAAATGAGAGAAAAAGAGGAATTTTGTTGCATGCAAGGGCGGAAGGAGTTTTTACACTAAAAAATATGATAGCAGGGACACATGTCGTGGGTCAAGATTCCAAGATTCTAAATTTCAAACTCATAAGACCACAGGGATACTAGCGCACCGCATAGACATCCACGCACTGCGCAAGTGTCCAACTCGTCAGCTTTCAATAAATGATGTAGTAGACTATTGTCGCTTTGTCATTAGACCTCGTGGAGTTAGAATTATGAAATTTTGACCCATGAGGCTCTTATCACAAATATGCTTAGGTGTAATAAATGCAAGGCAAAGTGCAAAAATGTGAAATTTCCCCTAAGGTGCAATTTTGTGACATTACATTTTGTCCCCACTTTAATGGGCTAAATTTTGAGAAAAAATAGCCACATTAAAGTAGAAAGAGAAATCCAACACAAGATTTGAAAATTTTATCAATTTTTGTGCCAAAAAGGATCGTAGATGATCTAATTTAAGGATCTATGACATTTGCTTTGAATGCTTACGTTAACAATTACAAACCAAAAGTGCTTAATTATAATTAAACACACAAATGAAATTAAATAACGGAATTACAAAGTAATTAAAGAAAGAATAGAATGAGAGATAAAGAGAGTGCAAATGAAGATTGATAACGGAGTTCGTCGTTTAGAACGACTACATCTCTGGGCCCTTCTCCAATGAGTGGACTAATCCAATTATTCCTCCAGAAATTCAGTTACATTTGTTGGCAGAACCTCCCCTTGGTTTACAAAGAAATTTATAAATGCACTTCCAAGTGCGTGGAAACAAGCTTCTCCAAAAGCACGGAAATACAATAATTTCTCCAAGGAAAACAATCTCTCACACTTGCAAAATTCTTCCAAAATCACTTGCCTTCACACCCCAATTCTACCCCTTTTTATATTACATTTTTTGCCAAAATTGGTGTAAAACCAATTAACTACCCAATCTCCCTTACATAGAGAAAATTCCAATAATATCCCCTTCTTATGATTCCTGGAAGGATAATATCCCCTCAAGATAATTTCTTTTTCCATTTGAATGGTTACGAAGGGATTTATTCCCTATTAATTTGGGAATGTAGTTTGTATAGGCTCCTTAATTTAGGAATAATATTCATAATATTCTCATAGAAAAGGGATTTAGTATTTTTTATGGTTTCAAATCATAAAAAATGGCCTAATTTTTAGGCTTGAAATAGCAAAAATGAGTCTAATTTTAAAGAGGATATTTTAGGTATTTTATAGGGGGGTGGTGGTTCCACCACACTCCCCTCCTTTTATCCTTTCCCATAAAAGAGGGGGATGCATTCCCCTTCAAAATTGGGTTGCTCCCCATACCATGGGTGGCACCCCACTTAATGTGGGCTGCCCCATGGATGGGTGGGGCCCATCTTAGATATTTTTATTAAATATAAATTTTATTATATATATATATTTTTAAATTTGATTTTTAATTATTTTTTCCAAAATAATTTTGCCACTTGGAGGGAGGAGGTGATGCCATGTGTCAAGGGCTGATTGGTCATTGAGTTGACTAGGCGTTGACATCATCAGGTTAACCCAATCTTTAACCTTCCATAACTTCACCATACGGACTCAGTTTTCCATGAAACGAACTCCACCGAAATCGTGATGATGAGCACTTCGCAATGGTGCTGACTTTGACTAGTTTTGATGACTTTGATTTTTTTCCCTTTTTTTTTAGCCTAGTTTTGAGAGTTGACCAGAGGTTTGACCATATATATCTTGAACTTTGAGACTCCGATTGACTCCGTTCGAGTTGTGTTGGAGTCAGGATCCTGAGCACTTTCTAATGATACCAAAACTGAAGAAAATGGAGAATTTCAAAATTTGAAAAAAATCCTCTAGATTAGTAGAGGTTGCAGATGTCGAGTAGGAAAGTACTAAAGATGCCCTGACAATCGAACTCAGTGAAAAATACAACATTTTTCATGGAAAATTGCACAAAATTTGATTATGCAAAACTCAAATTTTAGGTTAGTCCAAAAAATCAAAGGAAGCTACTAAGGTGAGAATAATGATCAAGAAAAAATTTAGTGGCTCGAAAAGAAAAATTTGGTAAAAAAGTGTGTATGCCCCCACTTGGTTTCCCCTAGTCCATTGGGGAAAAACTCGAAAGGAGCCCGCGATCATCAAGAAAAATGGGCCCTAGGGGCCTATATATACCTGAGTGGGCCCCGAGAAGGGTCATTTTCACTGTTCACTGTGGGAGTTTTGTTGAATTTTGGTAGAGAAAAGTTAACAAAATGCTACACAGACAAGACTATCTAGAGCCTAGGCTAGACCAACTATGAAGGATGTGTGAGGGCATCGAGGTTGACTAGGTGAGGTCCTCAAACCTCATTTTAATGCATTTTCAAGATTTTAACTAGGTTTTTAGAAAGTTAAATGTGTCCATTTTTTGTGCTTGTGTCCTCTTAGTGCAATGGAATCCACTAGTGTGCTAGAGTCCTCATGTGCACTAGCTTCCACAGTGCGTTGGTGTCCCAATAGCTCTAATGGTGGGTCATAGACATTAGTGGTGAACAAACATCTATGACACACCTACATTGTAGGAAGCTCCTCTTAGTAGATCTTTGTAGAATTTTTTGCACATCAGATGTTCTAACTTAGGATCTTTTCATTTTCTTGTAGGATTACTTGGAGATGAGGGAGCATCTCGATGGGCGTGTGCTACGCCTTGTCTAAGATTAGTAGCAATACCCATGGAATGAAAAGGAGATGCTTCTACGGTAGGCCAGTCTCTAGCATATTTATCGGATACCAGAGATGTACCACAAGTGGATGCTGATGGCTCTTATGGAATGGTGGGACTCTACCACCTCGACTTTCCACCTCTTGATGGGTGAGATGACCATCACACTAGAGGACGTTTATCACATCCTCAGCCTTCCCATACATGGGCGGAGATTTGTTATTGATTATACATGTTCTGATCGGGAGTGGGTGAAGGGGTAAAGTACTGCTCAGGCTACACTAATGGTGGCGACAGGTCCAACCACATCTACACACGTTGGTTCAAGTAGGGTTGTGCTATAATGCCCCTATTATGACAAGTTTTGGTTATCACTATGGCCACTGAGGTCATGATAGATGTGTGATGCTCTCACTTGCACGAGGGCCTCATGCATACTATTCGAGAGATGGAGGAGTCTCATATAGTGTATGCATGGGGGCGTAGCATGCTCGCACACCTATACCATGAGCTAGGAAGGTACATGCACTATGAGTTCAAGAGCTTGACTACATGCACCCTATTGTAGGTGTGGGCCTTTGCCCATATTACATGTACATGACCAGAGGGATATCCCTAGGTGCGAGATTATTCAGTGCCCATGGCTCATTGGTATGAGCTTATTAGATAGAGGAGACATGAAGACCTATAGTTCTGATGGTTGTAGTTTGACACTTTATAGTTCGACCAAGTCAGGTGGCGACCCCACCAATTATTTCGATGGGTAGATGATGACAAGTTCCTCAAGAACCTATAGTGTGACCATTTTCTGCTTGGTCACACTAATTTTTACATTATGCCATATTACTAGAGCATAGTTATGTGACAACGCGACTGCATCTAGACCATCCCCCCACAATCCCATCCTACACATGGGCCATGAGGAGCACCACATGATCAAGTGATCATCGGTGGCCCACCATCACTGACATTATCCTTTCTAACGATGACACCAATGACCAAGACTTTCCAAAGATGCAACCGGTCAATGACATAGGGGTGGTGAGAGGCTATTGGGCATGATGATAGGCACATGGCCTTGCACCTATCTTTCTGGTGGATGCCCCTAGGGGGAATCCTTACCTTCAAGGTGATGCACCACTAGGGAAAAGGAAAAGGTGGGTAGACCAAGGTGGGGAGTAGCAGTAGTTGGAGGGTAAGGAGGAGGGTGCGGTAGCAAAGATGAGGTCAAGGTGGTGGCGGAGCATGTCTTCTCCTCCACCCATAGTTCCAGTCTTGGTTGCGACACCAGATCTAGTCATCAACCTTGCGATGGCTCTGTAGCACTGAGAGCAGCACCGGATGCAGGAAGTGTGGGTCCTAATGTTGCTCCACCTCCTAACCCATATTGGAATCTACATCCAAGGGACCTAGGTATAGTAGTTAGATCATGTCATTTCACTTTGATTTTTTCATTTTTCATCTCCTGTTTATATGTTTTTCTATAGTTTTTATGTATATACATCTTGTAGTACTGATGGGTCACTTCGCTCTGTGGCTGTAGTGGACACACAAGGATGGACTAGGCTCATAGATCAATGCATATCGAAGGTGGTCATTGTCATGCTAGTCTAGGGGCCCATCCTTGATGTGTATCGACCAGTCTTAGCAGGGAAACATGCCCAACTTTTTGAGCCGGTTGCGTGTCTAAGGATGGACTACAAGGAGTCTCGGGTGGAGATCATGCAGCAGATTGTTGATGCTACTACTACCTGAGGAAAAAGGGATCATGTCTCAAAGGAGCTACGGGTCACCCTATCTGGGTGAGATGTAACTATGATGAGAGCACATAGTGTTGAATAGGTACATGACGCTCTTCAGAGCTAGCTCGATGACCTTGGATGGTGGTCACCAATTGAGATGCCAACATAAGACCAATAGTTGTGGGATGCACCGAGGTAGGCCAAGCTACAAATAGCCTCCCTCCAGGGAGAGATTAGAGGGATTTATAGTGGAACCCATCTCCACATCTCATAGGTCATGCTTTGTTTCCACTGTTCAACCCCAGTTCCAGTAGCCTCCAAACCCAGAGGGCTCAGGGAGCCACATGCCCGAGGCTTAAAGAGCCTATTTTGTGTATCATTTCTGTAGCCACAATACATATCTTTTAGATCATTTTTTGATGTATAGACATTTGTTACACATATACAATAGCCACTTATTTTTTGACAATAATGACACAATACATGTACATGACATTGACACATATATATACACATGAGATTTTGGTTTTGATATCATTGTGTTCTTTACTTTATGTGTATGTTTTTTAATTTCATGTATGATTATGGATGTTATACTTATGGATGTATGTTTAGATTATATGCTATCATGATTTAATAAACACACATGGATGCATGTTAATTAAATACAATGATGACCTAATTGACTAACCAAAATATGTAATGTAATGCATGGATACATAGCATAGTAAAAACACATGTATTTATGTTTGTCTTAGACATACACATGGTTACATCATAGCACAAAAAATAAAAATTTGATAATGTGTTAATGAAGGAATGTCAATTTGCACAACGTTGCAACCTTGTAGGGTGAACGTTACACATGTGAAACATAGATACTATGTGTAGTATCAAAAAAGGCGCATTGCATTAATAGGTTCTTTTAGAGGCATCCCATCCATAGATGACAATCCATAGGCACCAAAACCATACATGAAGATGACAATGTAACAACCCAACCATTTAGGACTAAACATTCCCTTTTAATCATGCATCACATTTACAATTCTCTGATTCTTGTAAAGAACTAGGTCACCTACCTTGAAAGTCATAGGAAGAACACCTTGATTATACTGTCTAGACAAGCATCATTGATAAACTTAAATGTGGTCGAGGTCCTACAATCGACACTCATTGAGCATCTCAAGTTGATGCAAACGATTAGATGGATAAGTCTCATCATCAACTAACCCTTTAAGGGAAACCCATAGTGATGGAATTTCCAACTCTAAAGGCATGATAGCTTCAACACCATACACAAGGTTATAAGGCATTATTCTCGTCATCGTATGAACACTCATGCGATAGGCCCACAAAGTGTATGCCAATTGAATGTGTCAATCCTTATTATGTTTATTTACTATTTTTTGAAGAATGAACTCAAGAGTTTTATTAGACGCTTCCACTTGGCCATTAGATCAAGGATAGTATGGTGTAGATAATCTATGATGAATATGAAACTTCTCCAAGAATTTCTTTACTTCCTTGTTCTTCAATGGTATGCTATTATCAGAAACAAAGGTAGAAGGAAACCCAAAGTGAAAAATGATGTTATTTAGAAGAAAACTACATATGGCTTCAACGGTCATGGACTGAAGTGGAATAGCTTCAACCCACTTTGTGAAGTAATCAGTAGTGGTAATGATGATGACATGTCCTTTAGAGGAAGGAGGTGATATTTTTCTAATAATATTTAATCCCCATTTTGTGAACAACCAAGGAGAGGTTTGATTCTGTACGTCTTGAGCAGGAGTATGAATAAGATGACTATGCTATTGACATTGCAAACACTTTTTGACAAAATCAAAGGAATATTGCTCCATAATTTTCCAAAAGTATCCCATGTGAATCAATTTTTTCACTAGGGATTTACCACCAAAATGTCCACCCTTGGAACTAGAATGGGCTTCCTTAAGGGAAAAGGGTATTTCCAATTTAGTGAGAAACGAAAGAAGTAAACCATTATAAGATTTTCAATAAAGAACATCTGACAAGAAAACATAACGGACCAACAATTTTTGTATATGAGTGTGATCATTTTTCGTTGCATCATCAGGAAAGTTTCCAGTCTTTAAATAGTTGTAGATACTAGAATACCATTCTCTTGAGTCTAAGTGAGAAAAAATGAGAGAATTGGATTTAGGTTGGTCAAAAATAGTAGGAGACAGAAGAATATGAACCATAAAGTGGTATTCTTTCATATCCTTATCTGAAGGTACCAAGGAGGTGATACTCGCCATGGAATTCGCATGTTGGTTTTCCCTCCTAGGGACACTACCTATTGTGAAAGAGGAGAACCGATCAAGTAAGGACAAAGAAAGGTCTTGATATTGAAACAAATTCATGTTCTTAGCTTGATAGGTTCCCATAATCTGATTCACAATAAGCTTAGAGTCACCATCTATATGGAGATGTTTTATGTTTAACACAATTGTGACATGTAAGCTGGAAATGAGGGCTTCGTACTCACCAACATTATTGGTGTAGGTGAACTCTAATTGAAAGGAGAGGGACTAGCTTATCTTCAGGAGAGATTAGAACTACACCCACTCTGGAGATAATCTAACATATTGATCCATCAAAGTACATCTCCCATACGAGATCATGATTAATTGTGTAAATATCTTCATCAAGGAATAAGTCAAGACCATGAAAGGAGCAATGTGAAGGAGCGTATGCTAGTTTATCAACAACTGCTTGACCTTTTATTGAATTCTAAGTTACAAAATTTATGTCAAACTCAAAATATAACATTACCCACTTTGCTAACCTCCCAGCAAGGTTGAAATTGGAAAAAAGTGCTTTAGAAGATCACTTTTCACAATTACATTTATTTCAACATGAAGAAGATAATGTCTCAACTTCTACGTTTCAAAGACAAGAGCAATACATTGTTTCACCATGGAAGAATAACAAGTTTTATAATCAATGAGGACACAATTAATGTAGCAGACAACTCTTTCCTTCCCGACATCATCATACTGAGCAAGAAAAGCTACCAAAGCATATGGTGATGCGGAAAGGTAAAGAAAAAAGGGTCTATCCTATATAGTCGACATTAATACAAGAGGATTGGCTAGATAAGATTTAATTGAATCAAAAGCTTTCTGGTATTTCTCATCCCATACAAAGTGAACATCTTTTCTCAATAAACAAGTGAAAGGAAGGGTACGGTCAACCAATTAAGATATAAATCTATGAATTTCCCAAATCTTCCCTTGTAAACTCTGCAGCTCCAAAATGTTCCTAGGTGGAGGCATGTTAACAACTGTGTCAATCTTATTTGTGTCAACTTTGATTCTAGGATGAGAAACTATGAAAACCAAAAGTTTTCCCGTGTCCACACTGAAGACACACTTGAGAGGATTGAGCCTCATCTTATAGAGTCAAAACCTTTCAAAATAAGATGATGATTCCCCATGTGATCTTGATGAGTTATGGACTTCACCGAAATATCATCAATGTAGTCTTCTAGAATCTTATGAATGAAATCATGAAAGATTAAGGTCATTTCCCTTTGGTAAGTCACTCGTACATTATTTAACCCAAACAACATGACCACATAACAAAAGGTACCCCAAAGGGTAGTGAAGGCTATCTTATATTGATCTTCTAGGTTAATATGAATCTGGTTATAGCCCGAGAAGCCATCCATGAAGGATAATAAGACATGGCTTGTAGGCGAGTCTACAATCATATCAATATTAAGCATTGGAAAATCATCTTTGAGAGAAGCCTTATTGAGGTCATAAAATTCAATGCATATAGGAATACAACCATCAGGTTTACTAACGATGAAAATATTTAAAATCTGAGGTGAATAGTTAATTGGACGGATAAAGCCTACTTTTAATAGCTTCTCTATCTTAGTCTAAACCAACAAGGCAACCTTAGAATTGATATTGTGAATTTTTTTCTTAACAGGCTTGGCATCAAGACATAAGACAATATTGTGAACTACGAAAGACTCATCAATACCGAGCATGTCCTCATATGAACAAGAAAAGATATTTAGATGGGCATGTAAAAGGCCATAGTGCTCCTTAGCTTCTTTAGAAGAAAAGAAATTCCCAATCTTAATCACCTTTTCATAAGATTTAGAATTCATGAAAACTTTAGTAGTATCCCCCTTGAGGAGGGGACTATGGTCTTCAAGATTAGGTATCAAGACACCATCATCTATATTTGATAGAGGGGCCTCCTCATCCATATTCAAGACATATTCACCAAAGTATGCACATTTATTCAGGCGATACAAGAATCATTGTTTATGGTGAAAAGAGAGAAAGTGGGAGTAGGCACCTAAGAATTCTTCTAGTGCTTCCTCTGAGGAGAAAACATCTAAGGGGACTTTTTTGGCCTCCACCCCATCCTCTATCAATTCAGGATGGACTAGATTAAGAGGTTCAACTAAAATCATATTAACACTCCACTAAGGTTTTTGCTTAGATTGTGCAACAAAACACCCTAGCCCTAGGCCTTGCTTAGAAGGCTTAGGTTGAATAGGGATGTGAATTCCTTGCTTAATACGTCCAAAGCCTTTACAGCCATAACCGTATTTAGAAATGAGCCTATATCTAGAACCATAGCACGTTTGTAAATATTTAGAAGATAGTGGTTCTATGTAGAGAGCATCATTCCACCAATGAATGCCAAATGCATCTACAAGGCCACAACCATCTTCCTTATCCAATTCACAAATATTAACCTCCTTAGCAGGAGTAGAATTATCCTCCTCGGTAGTAGAATGATTGGTTTCCTAAATAGGAACACAAATTTCCTTCTCAATGGGAGTATGATCAATTTCCTTAACAAAGGTGTTTGAGGTTATCAGAAGTTTAAGATG